>CM064332.1:37880692-38073192 GCA_032595735.1 Pelochelys cantorii
AAAGGAAAACCAGCTTGCTTCATTGAATAAGGCAATCCTGTGAAAAACAAAACAAACAAATGATTAGAGAAAAGCCTTTTTAAATACTTGCTACTTATTTGTGGTGATCTTCTAAAGGAAGCATTCTGTTAAAAAATCTATTATTTATCCTCCAAACAGGATCAAACGATGCAAATTTCCCTAGTACTGTACTATCTGTATACATCAGACTTATTTTAGAGGGATCATTTTTGAGAACAAAGCCTAGTTCTGTCTTTAGTCCAACCAGCACTTGATATCTCTGTTGGGTCTGCTAAGGAGGTTGCACATTGTTCTTAATTATTATTATTGCACAATGGTGCCTCTGATCTCAATTGACCCATGTAGTATTCTCACAATACAAATGCACTATAATACTAACACCATACCATAGTCACAGCAATAAAATAATGTGAGAACAACATGTTTTTCACATGACTGGAGATTTATAAATAAATGAAAGAGTAATTAAATTGCAGTGAAGAAAAGTGCATTTACCTATTATTCCTGATCCTATGATAGAGTTGATAACATTAAAACCAGCCGATGGGAGATCACTGTTTCCTCCTTTAGTCATAGGTTTGCTAACCAAGGCTGTTCTGTCATCTGTTTCCATCTATTCCAATAAGAAAATTCTATTGTCATACAAAAACATATTAGCCCAATAGAGAACAATTGTCAGACATGTTTTGAGTCTTACTAAGTTTGAGAGGTATACCTTATTAATCTTCTTCAGCTTGTTTTGTTCTGACTAGATATCAGTTGAGTCTGGATCCACACAAGTAGGGCCCTACCAAATTCATGGTCCATTTTAGTCAATTTCACAGTTCATAGGATTTTAAAAATCTTAAATTTCATTATTTCAGCTTGTATAATTTCAGATTCAACTATGGTACAATTATAGGGGTCCTGACCCAAAAAGGAAATGTGGAATGGAGGCCCCACAAGATTCTTGTAGGGAGGTTGTAGTAGTGCTACCCTTACTTCTGCACTGCTGCTGCCACTGCCTCCAGAGCTGGGCAACTGGACAGTGGCAGCTGCTGGCTGGAAACTCAGCTCTGAAGGCAGAGCAACTGCCAGCAGCAACACAAAAATAAGGCTGGCATGGTATGGTAATGCCACCCTCCTGTGCTACTGCTTGAAGAGTCACCACTCTTGGACACCCAGCTCTGAAGGCAGCAATGCAGAAGGGCGGCATGGTATAATACTGCTGCTGGCACGGCGCTGCCTTCAGAGTTGGGTGCCTGGCTAACCACTGCTGTTCTCTAGTTGCCCAGCTCTGAAAACAGTACAAAATTGAGGGTGGCAGTACAGTGACCCCCTAAAATAACCTTGTGATCTCCCAGTCTGACACACACTGGCTTCCCTATGAAATCTGTAAAGTAATAAGGGAAAAGCACACAAAAGACCAGATTTCATGGTCGATGACACAATTTTCATGGCCATGAATTTGGTAGGACCCTATAGATAAGCTGCAGAGGTAGGATGCTGGCCAAAGAACTATTCTCTGTGACATTTTGGCCCCCAAAGATTGAAATATCATGGGATCAATCAGGTGCTCTTGCAAGATTTCAGCCACATCTGAGAAGGGAATAGAAAATAAGCTACTTCTGATTTTGGATCAGTCCCAGAACCAAAATGAGAGGGATAAATTCAATTCCGAGAATTTAAATCAGAATATACCAGAATCTGATGATGTACAGATTCAAGGTTTCAGTGCTGACTTATTTCTCCTAACAAATAATTTCTCTCTCAGCCAAAGTTTTAATCCACCATGAATAACTAGTTGATATTAATAAAATTAGCTTGCCCCAGTAAACTGACACATGAAAGACCCAAATTCTAGGCAAAACTTAGACTCTCACACATCTGACCTGCAGTAACTAGTAGTTTTACAGAGATAATGTTCTCAGTCTGTAGATGTATATGGAAGAGAGAAAGGTGCATCTTACTCATAAACTTATCCTTGTCTTAGCCAATACACTGTCCAGGGAATTCCCATCAACTGGGAGGTCAATAAATACAGTGATACGTGATTAAAAGGAGAATTTAATGAAAAAAAATGGCAACTCAATTAAAGTATGATGATTTAGCTTGTATAGACCATGATACTGAAATCACTATCTCAGAGAGGTAGGAGCTTGCTACATATCAGGCATTACAACAATAATTCAACTCAGATGACTATAGTCAACACCACTGGAAAAATATTAAATACATCTGGGAAACCAAAGGTGCATTTATTTCATAGGAATCTGTACAGTGTCATCAGCTGACAAACATGTAAGAGCATCACAACAGAATTAAGTGACTATATGGAACTCTTCAA
Organism: Pelochelys cantorii; assembly: GCA_032595735.1. Classification (NCBI taxonomy): domain Eukaryota; kingdom Metazoa; phylum Chordata; order Testudines; family Trionychidae; genus Pelochelys; species Pelochelys cantorii. The sequence continues at coordinate 37,883,040 of CM064332.1, forward strand.
AGTTGCCTGTTGCTGACAGGACTGGACATCATCAACACTTTCACTGGGCTGGAACAATTTAGGTTCTCACCCTTGTATTAAAAGTTTCAGAGGGGTAGCCATGTTAGTCTGCAACTAGAAAAACTTAAAAACAACAAATAGTCTAGCAGCACCTTAGATACTAACAAAAAGTATAAATAGCATCATGAGCTTTCGCGGGCACATCCCACTTCTTCAGATGAATAGTTTCATTCATCTCAAGAATGAAACTCCATCTGAAGAAGTGGGTTGTGCCCACGAAAGCTAATGATATCTACGTTTTTTTGTTAGACTCTAAAGCTATGTCTAGACTATGGTGAAGTTTCGAAATATCTTCTTCTGATCTCACTTTCGAAAGCTCCAAAAAATGAGGTTTACATGGCTTTTCAAAAAAAGGGGGGTTGCCGAAAAAAACACATCCCGACTACTTTCACTTCTGAAAGTGAGATTGGAAGAAGATATGCAAATTCCCGCAGAATTTGCATATCCTCTTTCAAAACTTCAGCGTAGTCTAGACGAGCCCTAAGGTACTGCTAGACTATCCCTTGTATTAGGTATCGGAGTGTTTCTTTGCAAGCTACCATTTCTTTGTCCAAAAATATTTTTGATCATTCAAAAAAAATTGGACCATACAAGTGAGAAATTCATTCTTCTTTATATGATCTCATTTCTGGATCACTGACTGATTATACAAAACACAAATTTCTATCTAGTTTTTAGACCAAGTGACTTTGTGGTCAGACAGCATTGGTTACCTGTAAAGCATTCACTAAATCTAATCCTTATAGTCATGCTTTGTAGAAATGAGTAGACTAGCTTGGACATGACCCTTAACTCTTCTACTGCTGCAGGACTAGCCTTCAGCCTTGGCAACAGTATCAATAAAGCATCTCAGAAACCTGTGCAATGCTAGACTGTATTTGAAAATGAGTAGTCCTTTGGCACCTTAGAGACTAACAAATATATATGATCATGAACTTTCATGGATAAAACCCCTTCATCAGATGAGTTGGAGTGAAGTGATGACTGTATCTGGTACACATGGGACAGTAAAAGCCCATGATAAGAGACATATATATGTCCAAGAAATCTGGTTCTTTAAGCTTATCAATTTGCATCAGATAAAACAGGATATTAAATGAATAATTTATTCTAGGATGCCGTGAGTGGTCGTGATTAAGCAAACTGCCCCCTTCCCTTGGGTTCGCTAGGACTGTGCAGAACTCTAGTCTGCCCCCTTGCTTACCTGGGAAGTCGTCAATAAATTTAGACCAAATACCAATTTGTGTCTTAATCAATGAGCATAACTTTATTGATGTTGCCACTTAATGAATAACAAAGTCAAAAGATAACAGCTGAGAATTAAAAAGAAAATAATAAAAGAAAAATACAAAAAGCAAATTGTTTCTGCTAGCGTGATTACAAGGATACTTAGTGATGTCAGCTAATTCGTTATCTAGTTTTTTAATTTCTTCTAGATTAATTTTTAAAAGAACTGCAACTATGAGGATCCTTGATCTTATAGCTTATCGAGATTATTTTGTTTTTCTTGATTTTTTAGACTCTTTTTGTTAGACTTTTTTACTCTTTTTGTTAAGTTTTTCAGAGTCTTTTGTTAAGTTTTTTGACTCACCCGATCAGGTGTAGCAGCATTTCTCTACTGGCCAGGTAGAGGACAACAAATGCTGTTACCATGCCTACCTCGGTATGGACCTCCTTCCTCTTGTTGTCAGAGAGCAGCACGTGAGTTCAGTTTCCAGAATGAGTTGTAGATGATGAGGTACCCGCAATCATTACTGCAGGGTATTTATGGCCTGATCTCTCATTGTCTATTCAGTTCTGTGGTTAATTTGAGATGCAAAAAATTTTTTTCTCTTAAGGGCTAGCAAATTAGATGAGGATCTTTACTCTTACAAATTTTACTGCTTATCCTAAATTATCATATTTCATAACACATTTCCTAATACACTCCTCCTTAACAGCAAGAAAGTCAATCCATGTAGTCTGTGGTTAGGCTACTTCCTCTTAAACATAGCTGTCTGTGCTTTTGCTATGGCTTAATTTTAAAGAGCTGCTAAGCATACATGACATAGAACTGCCAGTTAATCACAATTAACTCACATGATTAACTAAAAATTAATTTAAAATTAATTATTATCAGTGCAGTTAAAACTGCAATTAATTAACAGACTACCAACTGAAACTGAATAAATATTTTGGATGTTTTTTCTATATTTTCAAATGTTTATTTCCATTACAACACAGTGTACCATGCTCACTTTATTTTTATGTTTGCATTGTAAAAACACAACAAAGTATTTTTCAATGTACCTCATTAAAGCACTGTAGGGCAATTTTTTTTATGTGAAAGTGCAACTTACAAATCTAGGGGTTTTTTTTTGGTAACAGAACTGCACTCAAAACCAAAACAAGATAAAAGTTTAGTGCCTACAAGTTCATGCTGTCCTATTTTTTGTTCAGCCAATCACTTAGACAAGTTTGTTTACATTTATAGGGGAGAGTGCGGCCTGCTTTTTATTTACAATGAAAGTAGGAAGGCTAGACAAAAATGGGAAAAATCAAGACACTTCTTTGGGGATGGTAGTAGAAGGGAGACAGTTGCCTATAAAAGACAAAGCCCCTAAAATGACAGTACCAATAATAGCGGGACATGTGGTCATTTAACAGAAAAGTGAGAACAGATGTTCATATGGCACTTTTGTCTGATTTGTTTGGTTGCACAAGAAGTAGGACTGAGTAGACTTGTAGGCTCTAAAGCTTACATTGTTTTATTGATGAATGCACTTAATTCTGCATTTGCAAGTTCAACATTCATGAAGAAACTACACTACAGTACGTGCAAGAGGTGAACTGAAATGCTTTTTTCCTTTTTACAGTGGAAATATTTGTAATAAAAATAAAACGAGGATTGTAGATTTTATATTTTTATTGCAACTGAAACAAATATTAGAATATCTGTAAAACACCCAAAATATTTCAATGGTATTTTATTATTGTTTAACAGCACAATTAATCATGTGATTAATCATTCATTTGTAATTGACAGCTCTAGTTTATTCTGGTCACATGATTACCACATGTCATGCATTTGCATGTTGGATCAAAAAGGAACTTTTTTACACCTTGGGATTCTTTGCAAGGTATATAATAACAATGATAATACTTTGCTCTATTATAGCACATCCCATGTAAGGATCCAAGTTCACCACTTTTTCTATACGCCTTTCATTAAAATTTCCACCTCCTGGAATAGTGGGGACTTCGGAAGATTAATCCCAATGGCTGTGTCTAGACTGGCCAGTTTTTCTGGAAAATCAACCACTTTTCCGGAAAAACTTGCCAGCTGTCTAGACTGGCTGTTTGAATTTCTGCAAGAACACTGATGATCTCATGTATGATTGTCAGTGTTCTTGCGGAAATACTATGCTGCTCCTGTTCGGGCAAAAGCCCTCTTGAGCAAATGCTTTTGTGCAAGAGGGCCAGTGTAGACAACGTGGTATTGTTTTGTGCAAAAAAGCCCCAATGGCTAAAATGGCGATCGGGGCTTTCTTGCACAAAAGCGCGTCTAGATTGGCCAGGGACGCTTTTCAGCAAAAAGTGCTTTTGTGGAAAAGCGTCCGTGCCAATCTAGACGCTCTGTTCCGAAAATGCTTTTAATGGAAAACTTTTCCCTTAAAAGCATTTCCAGAAAATCATGCCAGTCTAGACGCAGCCTTAAAGTTCCTAAGCCTTTGTTTTTCGGGGGGGGGGGGGAAAGAGAAGCAAATTCTGAAGCATCCAGCATCCACAGCTCCTGTGAACTGTTCCAGTTGACACAATAAGTGCGTTTTGGGGAATGGAGGAAGGAGTCAGGATTAAATCTCAGATCACCTGACTTCTGTTGCTGTCTCTTTTCCTTTCTTCCCTATCTTGCTCACATAGAGCCACTGAGCTGAAAAGAGATGATCAGGAGCAGTTATTGGTGGTAACTCCCACTGAAAATTTTGCAAGCCCTTTCTATTTTATTTTCCTCTCTCTCCTAGAATCATTTGCATTAAGACAGCTGTTTAGCAAAGCCTACAGCTAATTCAATATTGACACTGAATAGTTCCTAATCCTGAATCATAAAGTTGATGAAACAAGCAGAGGATGCCTTTACTTTCCAGAAAGTTTTGCAAAGCTTATTTAGCATCTTACAGCTTGTTGAAAGTAAAGGCAGAAAAATACCTTTAAATAAGCAAGTGAAGGGTGAAAAGTAGCTGGGTGAAGAGCAGGCTTGGGTTCGTTTCCTCTGTCTACATCCAGGAAACAGTTAAACATTAAAAACAGAGCTCCAAGGAAGCCAGGCAATAACAGGATTTCAAAGCGTAGGGCGTGAGGATGCTGCATGGTTGGATAATACCCCTCCACCCAGGGCTGGCCTTACCATGAGGTGAACTGAGGCGGCAGCCTCAGGTGCCAGACTATGGGGGGACGCCAATAGGACCCACAGAATTGAGACCTTTCAAAGTTTTGGCACAAGAGAGGGGGCCTGGGGGAGTCATTTGAGCTCCCTGCCTCAGGTGCCAAAATGTTGTAGGCCGGCCCTGCCTTCACCCCCTCACAGACACCCGTTGACGGTCGGTACCCTTAAGTGCTGCGTCCCCAAGAGGCAGCAACTTGAAACCCTACAGAAACTTCTGGTCTGCGGCGGCGGCTGAGCTCGGCACTGCCTGCCTCCGCCGGCAAAGGAACAGGCGAGGCGGGATGTTCCTAGCAAAGTAGCGACACTGCCCGCGTCTCCTTACCGGCTGAGCAGGGCTCGGCAGCCGGGTCTGCGCCATCGCCGGGCTCGGAGGCTCCGGGAGCAGCCAATGGTCCTACTGGGAGTCTCGTCTGCGGCTCCCCAGGCGCGCTCCTGCCGACTGGCTTCCGAGCCCAGAGCCCGTCACTGGCGCCGGGAGCGTGGGCAGCTGCAGAGGCCGCTGGGCAGCTCCCAGAACCGCCAGTGCAGAGGGGCTGCTGCCTGCGCCGCCCGTGAGAGAACTGGGGCCCCCCGCTTCACTCCCCCTCCCCGGGCGGCGGCGGAGGCCCTCCCTTCAGGGAGGCTTGTTCGGGGCATGGGGCGGAGCCTGGAAGGGGAGGGAAGGGGGCTGCCAGTTTTCCCGCCCGGAGGACATGGACGCCACTGCCCCCAAATGTCCGGTCCCTCCGCTGGGGGAAGTTGGCAGCCCCCTCTCTATCCCGCGCCAGCTAAAGCCCCGAGCGCCTGCCTGGCGGAGCCCCCGCCCCCCGGCGTTTCATCAGCCGCACGCAGGTTCCGGGCGGCGGTAGGTGCCCCTCGGTAATCGGGAGCTGAACAGCACCTGCCGTTTCAGCCCCGCCGCCAAACCGCGCACCGGCAGCAGCGTCGCCTCAGCACCGGGGCAGAGGCTAAGAGGCGGCGGCGCGCGGGTGTGTTACTTTAGACCCGCAGAAGAGTAAGCAGAGTAGCGCCCAGGTGTGTGTTACTTTTGTCCCCGGGAAAATAGAGCTTAACACCCCCCCCCCACACACACTCTGTGCAGGGATCAGCGCTGGGGTGGTGGGGGTGCCGTGCCCACAAGGGGTTACTGAGGCAAGTTGTAAGTATCTCTAACAAATAATCAGTGCGGGAGAGATAGCTGTGTTACTCTGTAACTTAAAAAAAAACCAGTCCTGTGGCACGTGAGAGATTAACAGATATATAGAGTATCATGGGCAAAACCCACTTCCTGGCTTTAAGCCTGGCTCCTGCATCTAGAGAAGTACCTGTACCAGGATGTACCTGGGGAGGACCTTATTGAAATCAAAGGCCCTCACATTGAGTTCAGGTGTGCTTACAGCTCCTAAAGCTAGCAGTTGCATCTCAGTTTTGTAGCATCAGAGCCCTACAACAGTGACTGTTATTCCTTAGATGGGCAAAATCCTCATCTGAGAAGGTCTTTATCATTATTTTGATTCCTTGGTTTAACCCCAAAGCAAATCACAATAGAGAGCTAGGTCCTGCAACAAATGCCCTAGGGCCAGGTGAGGCTCATTGCAGCCATAGGAACATAATAGTCCGCCTTGCTTTGGAGTAGGCTTGGAAAAGCATATGTTCACATTTTTTGTTAACCTGAAATACCATTGCACCAGCCCCTCAGAAATTAGGTTTCTCTGTGTTTCTGGGAATTTATGAACCCTGGAATTTGGAAAACTGTTGTTTACCTTTATAGTACAAATAAAACCTACAGGAGACATGACTAACATCTGCTATAAGGTCATATCTATTCAAGTACTGCAGTTTTCCTACTTAGTTCATGTAATTTATTAGGCATATGTACATAGCTATTAGATTGCTACATTTGTTTTCCTGAAGTAGGCCAATTTAGTATTGTATAGAGGATATCTATGAAGCATCCCATAATTCATGCAAGTCACAGGAAGGAAAATAATTAAAACTAGACTAATGATACAATAAAACTATTGAAGCAAAACTCCTGAAAAAACAATGTTTATTAATAACTGTGGTTTTCACAGATTTTAATAGACGCTCTTCCCAAGTACATCAGACTGGAAGGCACCATAGACTCCAATTCTTGGGAAAGTGAATGAGTAAACAATATAAATGTTAAATAATGGTAAACAAATAAAGTAGTTTAACATCTGACTTGCTCATAATAGCTGTTCCAAGCACCATACCATCACAGTGCAAGAAAAATAAAGACAAAGGAAATATAAGGAAAAAATAAGAAAAAAAGCCCAAACCTATATACTATTGTTAACAGGAAATTGACAATATTGGGGTGGTGTTCAGGTCTTCCAGTCGTCCAAGATAACTTTGGCCAATTTAGCTAGTGCTTCTGATTGGAAAGTGCACTTTCAGATTTAATTAATAGATTATAATATTTACCTTTTCCATGATGATTGTGCTTCTTCAGTAATAAGAAAGTCTTGACATAAATCACAATGCAATTGATCTTTTAATTTTCAGAAAGGTAGTTTATTTGAGAAAACATGTTCCGCCCTCTTTTGAAATTGAAATCTCAGCCTCTTGGTTCTTATGAAATATAAGAGTACTTCCAATATACAGTTACTTTTTTATTATTTGGCAATAAAATAGTACATCTTGTAAGAGAATGTAGTTGTTCTGCTTGGGTCTTGGTACTTAAGGCGATTAGAAAGTGAAATTGTAGTTCTTTCCTTGCCTAGGAGATCAGGGAAGGAGGTAAGTGAAGTGCTACTAGAGAGAGAGTGTTTAGGATTGACTGACAAACCTGAGGTTTTAGTGATTTATACACAAGTATTTGGAAGGTTAATAGATTTTCAACATAGGAATTAAAATGGGAAAACATTGATGAAAGCTTTTGAAACCTCACTGATGACAAAGTGATACCAGATGATTCCGGAGTGGCCAGAAAACCCTGAGGCCAAATGATTCTAAAGGGTGTGGGACTCCCAGCTGCCACCGCTGCTACTGTGGCAGTATTAGAGCCTAGGCCCCCTTAAATCGCTGCCAAAGCGCCTTGCAGCATGCTCCAAGTGACTTTTTGGGTTCAGGGTGCCAGTGTGGTGCACTCTGGACTGTGTTGAGGGCTGGCTGGCTGGCTGCCTCTGGCCCCACCCCTTTTGCTCAGGGCCTGCCCTTTTCAGGAACATAGATCTGAGGCACCTCCCACCTTGCCCAGGGGCCCAGCATGTCTGTTGGCTCCCCTAGGTATGATATCTCTGGCCGCCTGTCTACCTTGCTTCTTTGCCTGTATAGTAGTAACTGCAGAGGGGACTCTGGAAGAGTTAAAACTGCCTGAAGTAATGTTAATTCCTGGTGAAAAGCCTGCCAGACCAATTAGCTAACATTGAAGCTGTGAAAGAACCATTCAAATGGTAATGAAGTAAATTTAACAGGCATTTGTCATCCCCAGGTACGACAAAGGCAGATTAGTACCCTGAAGTTACCTGCTTCAAGATAGACCCAACAAGAAAAATAACAGAACACCACTGGTCATCACCTACAGGCCCCCACTATAGTGGCTACTGCTATAGCAAACTAGCCACACTCAACCAGCCAAATAGCCACATGTGGCTAATGGTTAGCGTGTTGGACATCACGGCGGTAGAGGCTTATGTACTAAGCTCTAGAGATCCCAGGTTTGGTTCTGTCTGTCAGCACTACACATGTACATCCACTAATGTGATATATGCCATTAAGTGCCAGCAATGCCCCTCTGCCATGTATATTGGTCAAACTGGACAGTCTCTGCACCAAAAGATAAATGGACATAAATCAGACATCAGGAATGGTAATACACATAAACCTGTAAGGCAGGGGTGGGGAACCTTTTTTGGGTCGGGAGCCACTGACTCAGAAAAATCATTCGGGGGCTGTACACCAGTGAGGAGCAAAGTGAGAAGCCTGTGACTGAGAAGGAAAAAGACACTTTTCACATTCCCCTCGCACAACAGAGCCTAGCAGGGCCCAGGCTAGCCCAGCGTGAGCTCCCCAGAGCTGAGCCTCGGGGACTGGATCCAGGCAAGCTGGGGGCTACATCTGTCCCCTGGGCCTGAGGTCCTCCCCCGCCCCCTGGCTGTAGGGGAACATTTTAACCTCCCTAGATATTCAATAATGGATTTCAAAGTAACCATCCTTCAACAAAAGAATTTTATCACCCAATTACACAAGGCAATGGCTGAACTGGAGTTCATTTACAAGTTCAATACTATCATCTTAGGTTTGAATAAAGATCTTAACTGGTTAATGTACTATAAAGGCAATTTCCCTGCCTTTGATATTTGCATCTTGACACCAAATACTGTGAATAAGGTACATCCTTCCCAACTTAATTAGCTTCATTAACACTGGTCTTACAATTGACAGGTAACTTCTTTTGCAGATATATTAGGGATGTGAGAGAATAGTCCAGTGGCATACTCGACTACGTGCTTCCCCACCCTCCTTGTTGCTTCTGTATGATAGGCAGCAAGAGGAGGAAAAGGAGATGATGCTGGGGGAGCCAGCTTTTGGCTTAAAAGCCGGTCACCCCCAGCTCCATCTCCGCAGCGCCACTTGCCCCTGCTGCCTTTATCAGAGGCAGTAGGGGGAATAGGGGAGGGTGCTCTGGCAGCATGGGCCCTCCTGCCAAGCAGCCTGTGTTCACAGCAGCCCAGGCTGGTCCAGGACGCTGCGCCTCTGTATTTTAAATGTAGTATGAGCCTGCCTGCTCAATTTGTATCGACTACACGATTAATCTATACAGACTGCTATGCAGAGCTGCTGCACGGGTGGCTCCTAGAGTTGGCACTAGCTCAGCACACCAACCAACCCACCCACCCTGGATTTTGTAATTTCTGATCTGACTCATGAAATATTTTTTCCCACGAAAGCTTATGACCTAATAAATTAGTCAGTCTCTATGGCGCTACAGGACTGCTTGTAGTTTTTACAGACTAACATGGCTACCCCTCTGTGAATTTACTATGTTAGTTTACAGGACCTTAGTTTAAAATTTGTTGTAAAAATATTTAATTAGATTAACCTCTAAAAAAATTGTTGTCCCCCTCCTGCTTCCGGCTGCCATCAGGTATAGGGGTGACTAATTTAATACTACTGCATAGGGCCCCATAAATCCTAATGATGGCCCTGTCCACACACAGAATCTTGTGAGCTCCTTCCACATGAGAGTCCAAGAGAGAGGCATGTGCAGATGCCCAGGAAAAGGGAACTTTGCCAGTGAGGCATTATTCCCCTTTGCCTGCACTCTGGGAGAGTTTGTTTAGGCAGAGTTCACTTACACTTATGTAAGCATAATGGCTGATCTGGGTTTTAGCAAGTAGTGTGTAATTCAGTACAAGACAATAGGAGGCAGTGTGGTCTTTTGGTCAAAGCCCTGAACTAACACCTGGGAAACCCTGGGTCTGATGGTCTTTCATAATTTTGTAAATCAGCAGTAAATCCAGACTCATCAGATACTAGAATAGACTCTACTTCTGTCTGTTGCATAGACTTCTTGGGTGTGCTTGGGCAAATAGTATCACCTCTCTGTGTTTCAGTTTACCCTTCTGTAAGTAGAAATTGATAATCATTACTACCTTCACAGCAATGTCCATTAAACAATCTTAATTGATAGGCTTAATTCATTAAAGTTTGCCATACTTGGTGAGTACCTCAGATTGAAGGTGCAAAATATTTTTAAAGTAACAGGCAGTATGTCTTCACGGAAGTATAACATGGCTGTTAAACAGCTGTCTCTCATAGAAATTTATCATAACTGTTAATGTACACAAGATAATTATCAGAGCATTCAAAAGAGGCTGAATTTTCCATTTCAACAAATACAGAGAAATATAGAACTCAGTTTCACTTTTGCAAAGAAATAATTGTTCTTTATCATAACGTACTCATGCAAATAAAGGTTGTTCCTTCAGATTCTATGACCCTGTGAGTAACAGTTATTATTTGCAAGGTTTACACAGGAAAAAGCATACTTCTAAGATCATGAGAGTCTTTTCCACATCCTTAATATTTTGTTTCTTTTACCATCTCTGTAATGGTGTTTCCTTTTACATCTGCTTCATCCTCTTGTATCTTGTTCTTTTCTCTTTTGGCTACCCAGGGGCTAGCCAGGGGCCGTAGACGGCGCGCGCCCTCCTGGACTAGTGCAGAGGTCATGGACCTCATTAAGGTTTGGGGGCAGGCCCCCAACGTCCATGATCTCCACACTAGGAGGAGGAACGCGGCCATCTACGGCCGCATAGCGGCCACCATGGCCCGAAAGGGACACAGGCGCATCCAGGAGCAGGTGCACCTGAAAGTTAAGGAGCTGAGGCAGGCGTACGCCAGGGCCACTAGGGACGGCGCCGCAGCAAGGGCTGCCACCTGCCTCTACTTCCCCGCCCTCGACCAACTCCTGGGGGGGCGGGGCGGTCCGCACCAGCCCGGGAGGCAGTGAGCCAGGACCGAAGGGCCCTGACCCGGGCGCACCAGAGGGGCCACCGCCCGCTGTTCTGGCACTGGAGTCGGCAGGGTCGTCCAGGGAGGCCATACCGGGTAAGTGCCAGCACTGTCTCCTGCCCGGGGGGGAGGTGGGGAAGGAGACCAGGGACCGCGCGCGTGGGCTATGCCTCCCACGGATCACGCAGCCACGTGTGCACGTGCGAGCACGTGCCATGCCACCCTTGGGCAGGTGCCTCCAGCTACGTGACACCCAGGGGCCATGGCCCAATAGGCACACGCGTGTTTGAAGAGACCTGACACACTCCCGACCCCGGGGCGGGACCCAGCAGGACGCCCTCCCTTCACACACCCCCTCTACACAGAGGCAGGGGACATCTCCCCCCCGCCCTGGCCACACTATACATGGCACAGGGGCATGGATGCGGTGTTGGGGCAGCTCCCAGTCCCGGGGGGAGCCAGACATTTTGACCATGGCCTCTGTGCAAGCACAGCGGCTCTGATGGTTCAGGGCGCGGTCGCCCTCACGTCGCGGGGGGGGGGGGCTGGGCATCATCCACTGTGTCCCCAGGGAGAACTGACCACTTCTCTTCTTTCTCTACAGCTGCACCAGCTGCTCGTGCAGGGTGCACCACCCCATCCGGGACATGCTCCCGCACCCGCGGCCTCAGCAGGACCACCACCACGTGGCAGGAGTACTGGGACCAGCACCTGGGGGCCCTGCGAGCCCTGCACCGCACCGTCAAGGCCTAGATGCGGGAAGACCTGCAACTCCGTCGGGAGCAGCTGGCTGAGGACGGAGCCAGAAACGCTAACCTGCAGGCCCTGCTGCAGATCATGGTGCCCTGTGCTGGTCCTGCTCCTGCTGCCCCCCCAACAACTGTCCCTCCTCCCACTCCTGCCCCCCCCCCACCTCTTCCTCCTCAACCTCCACACCCTCCTCCTCAATGTCCATACCCCCCACCTCAACCTCTGCACCCTCCACCCCATCCCCCCGGGGACGCCGAGGCTCCCTCCCTCGCCGTGCTGGGAGGCGGTTGGCCTGGCGAGACCCCCACCCCTGTTCCCTGAGTTTCCCCTCCCCATTCTTCCCCTTGCTTTCCCCTTCCAGCTCCCTCCTCCCAGGTTTTCCCCTCCCCTCCCCCACCCTCTCTCGCCTCCTTTCCCCCGTCTCCCCACAGTTTCATTCCCCCTCCCCAGTTGCGTTGAATAAAGAGAGTTGTTATTTTTGAAAATACGTGTCTTTTATTTGACATCAGGAAGGGGGGGCTAGGGAAGGGTAAGCGGAAGGAAGAGAGGGAGGAATGGGGCACAAACCCCCAGTGGGGCAGACCGGGGAGACTGTTAGCGCTCCTCAGGGTGGAAGCTCTCCCGCAGGCCCCCCTGGATCCTGACATTCCCTCAATGGTCCTCCCAGATGGCAGCCTGCAGACAGTGCAGCCAGGCTGCCGGCAACGTGTCCACGAGACGCAGCAGAGTCCCCAGGGGCAGGTCTGGTTCCATGTTGCAGAGTGCCGTGGTGTCCCTAGTGAGGGCAAGCAGAGCACTCTGAGACACAAATGCTTTGCTGTCCCTCAGCAAGGTAGACCAGCAAGCAGAGAAACCTGAGAACTGTCTGTCCAAGATGGGGGGTCGGGTCCCTTTAAGCACAGCCCTCGGCTAGCCTGAGGCAGCAGCCCCACACACTAAGTCCGACCCGATGCCCTTTTGGCACTGGTTCCGGCCAGCCTTACCTTCGATTTAGGGTCCACTCAATGTGGACATGCTATTTTGAATTAGCAAAATGCTAATTCGAATTAGTTTTTAGGTCTAGATGCGTTATTTCAAATGAGCTTATTTTGAATTAACTAATTCGAAATAAGTTGGTTCGAATTAGCACTGTAGTGTAGACATACCCTAAGAGACCTCACCCTGTACTCATATCCCATGCTAAAACAGTACCTTTTGAGCAACCCTCCCCAACTGTGTACTGGTATTTTAGAAAATAGTAATACAGCAGTGTGTCATATATAAATATGATAAGTAGGTATGTGACAGTGTACACATTTAAATGGTTAATTAATGAACCTGGGCTCATTGGTCAACCTTCAAACTTACACACAAGACCTCCTTCCCTCCCTCGCCCCCATGCTGTTGTCTCTGTATCAGAGGCAGCAGCGCAGGTAGCGGGAGTGCAGGCGGGAACTGGTATTTGTGGGGAGCCGATTTAAAAGCCAGCACTCCGCACACACCAGTTCCTGTAGAGGCATCTCCCTCCCCATGTGTAAACTTGTAGTTGCTGAAAATGTTCACAGTTACATGTTTACCAAAACCCCCTGCATTTTCACATCCCTAATTATAAGTGAGTTTGAGACTAGGCAAGCTTTAGAAAATATGAATTCTTTTAAAGATGAAGATAAGGGTCATGCCTCAAACATGGAACAAACCACACACAGCAATATCAGATCCCATTACCTTTTAGCTCCATAATCTGACCAAGTGTGTTCACAACAGATTTAAGCAACAAGCAGCGTGTACTGACGCCTGAAACTTTTTTGCAGTGTGTTTTTTCTCCTAGCTGTAAACTCTCTGAAGTAGTCAGTGGGGAGTAATAATGATAGACATTATTTGCTAACTTGTAAAATACAACTGGAGGCAAAACTGGTGACTTTAAGAGTCACATGCTTGCAAGAATTAATGTGGATTTATTCTAAGGGCAGTAGGATCAAGATCCCTGTTTTGTAGGCTGCAAACCCTAAGGGTGGGGAAGAATATATCATACTAAAAAAAAAGAAAATGTGAGAGACAAACCATAAAGCATTCACTGAGTAGCAGAATAAAATAGAGGACATTAATTTGTATCCACAGTCAGAAAAAACTCGTATCTGAAACATAGACTCTAATAATGTTTTCTCTTTCTAGGGTAAACTAAAGTGGTTAAAAGAATACATATGTTGTGTGTCAATAATTTTTGTTCCTAAACATTTGCAGTACATGTGATATAATATAGATAACTAAATGCATATAAAAATAACATCACATTTTTGTTCAACAACTAGCCACATTAGGTTGAGCGCTCCTGATCAGATACAAACTGACATGTATTCATGTGTGACCGGTCAGCTGACATGACTCAGCAAAAGAAACTTTAGAGGCTGAATATGCAAAGGATATTCTCTCTTTTGGTAGCAGTATAAGCATTTAATATGTACAATAGAAAGAAATTGTCACTATACTGTATCATGAAAGAAATGAAGAAAACGCTGTTTTAAGTTAATTGTTTTAAAGCATACAGTGCAATAAAGCTTGCAGTGGGCTTGGATGACATCCCACTTGGATGATTATCCAAGTATTGTGGCAACTTGTAAGCAGCACTCCATTCTCTAATAAAACTTTTTTTATTTGAGTTTCATGGGCACTACAATTCTATTGTTCTTCATTTAGATAAAATATATGGGCTCAAAGACTTAAAGGCTTCTGTCAGCATGGACGCTCTACTAATCTGCTGGGCAGCACCTGAATCTCTCCTGGATGACCACTCAAGCACTCAGCTTACAGGAAACACGGGTGTCTGTCTACCATTAAACAGTTTTAGACAAGGTTCTGTCTTTGGTATACAGAGACTTCATCCACCTTACCATGGCAAGCAAACAATTAAATCCTTTAAAGCTTTAATTAAAAATAGAGAAAAGAAGGGAAAAAAAGTTACCACATTTAAAATGTAATTTTAACAACACGGTGTTCCCATAAATTCAAGAACGTTTAAAGAATTCTCCTCGACTCCTGTGTTTGACAGTCATGATACAGTCTTAACTTTCCTTTTTTTTTTTTTGAGGAAAAAAGAAATTAATTGAGATGGGTGATAGCTGTCGTTGTTGCTATAATTGTTAAAGTCTGATCTGATTCATTGCCTCAAAGGCAAAGCAAGACAAACACAAAGAGAGGAGAGAAAAGAATAGCAAAGACAGTAAATGTAGCTTCTGTGCATGGAGTTGGTCCCCACAGCTGGAAAAAAACATAGACACAGTACCGAGTCTTATCAGTGAATAGGTCTACACTGCAATAAAACTGTGTCACAGCTGCTGTTGTCCTGGATCAGCTGACTTTTCCATATGAGTGCTTTAGCCTGGGAGCACTCACAGGGATGCTAGACCACAAAAGTTGCTAGACAAGGGAAGTCTGGACTATAGCTTTTAGCTGCCTCTTTCTGGTCACAGGTTTACAACAATATTGTTGCAAAATATGCTGCCTTGACCAGCTAAACCAGATTCCGAGAATGAAAGAAAAGAGGGAGAAAGGAAAGAGAAAAAATAAGGTAGAAAAAGAAAAGGACATATGGGGAGTGAGGACAGGGAGACAGAGTCTCATATCACAAGTGGTATTTGGGATTCAGCCAGAGGCTGTACAGATGGCATTATTATTTCTATTCTTTTCTCTGGTCTGGTCGGATCAGACTCAAGATGATGAAGGCCCAGAATCCCATGATATGGTGGGAGCAGTAGCCATGAGAAGCTCTCTCCAGTAGCCATTTTTTTGGCCCCAAAGTGGAGTGGTGAGTGGAACAGCCCATCCCTAATTTTTTTGTTCACCAATTAGGCCTAATTTTTTATACCTATGCTCACTTTTTACATGTAGGGTTGCCAGGTGTCTGGTTTTGAACCAGACAGTCCAGTATTTGAGCTTTCTGTTCGGGAAACAAATTGAGAAAATATAACTGTCCGGTATTTTCTAAATAAGATGTAATGTTGATTGTGATGTAGTGTCAAGTGTGTCGGGTATTTTTGTTGAAACCATCTGCAACCCTATTTACATGTGTGCTCACATTTAGGGTAATTTTGTAGGCCTCACACATGCTGTGATTTTATTTTCAATCTAGTTTAGGAATATAAATTAACTTGTTTGTGTGAGGGAAAAGTTTTATAAGATTTTATAATAGGTAAACACTATCTATACCAATATGTTGTTAATTAGATTAAAAAATTGTGAGGCATATCATGAGCTTAAATTAAGCCAGGTTCTTCCCATGAACTTCTCATAATCTAGAGGCTCACTTACTGAGTGCAGTATTTATTTATGTGAGTCGTCATATTGTGTTCTCTGTTGAATTCTACAGATTTCAAGCTGATTTTTTTAAACCAGTACTTAGCAGCATTACTCGCTTCTTCACCAGCACCCTGCTCTCACTTGTTATTTTTTCTATTGTTCCCTTTTGGTTTATCTTCAGGATGATGGACATGGAGAAAATACTCCCACGCTCTTGTCATGTAAATATTATTTTCTGAGTACAGTTCTCTTTTTGTTTACCCTGTTTCAGTCAGATATACAATGGTTTGTTCATTGTTACACAATTTACAATAAGGTGAAAAGGTTTGATACAGTAGCAGCTGTAAAATAAATTAATGATAAGGAAATTAAAATGTTTAGGTTTTCATAACAATGCTTACTTGCATGTTATGCACACACTATACTGTCCTCAATATAGATATAGACTATATTCTACATGATAGTAAGTAGTGGAAATGCGGAAGACGATTGTGAGGTCAAAGAAATTAGGTGGTATACCATACTCATTCCTTTTATGCCTGCATCTCCTGTCAGGCCTGGATGCTCTAGGCAGCCATTTGTGCTTTTTGCTTCTTCTTATTCTTTTGTTATTCTCAAAGAGTTAGCTGTTTACTCAAGATGGTACAGTGTAGGAATGCACTGTTGACTTTCAACAAGTTCTGGGACAGGTCCCAAGGCCAGCCACCTGGCATGGGAGTGCAGGAGTGCTTGGGAAGATCACATAGCTATCTATGCTGAATGTTTCCCACCTGATAATGCTAATTATTTGGCCTGGGAAAATATGCAAAGTATCAACAAGCTAATTATTGGATCTGGGAAAATATGCAATGTATCAATGATCTTGTTAGGTTCTCAAAACAACAGGGGTGATTACTGTAGATCCAACAGTATATCAGTGCCAGGGGTATTCCTAACATAGGAACCTCAGCGTAGACCAAAACTGCAGAAGGTGCTATGCACTGGCCACTGGGGTCCGTCCGCTGTCTTTCTTCAGGGGGTCCCCGGCAGCAGAAAGGATGTAGGCATTGCATTTTATTTTGAGGTTTGCTTAGGCTTAATAAGCATTGTACTTTCTTAATAGGCATTGCATTTTATTCTTAATAAGCATTACATTTGATTCTAAGATTTGCTTAGGCTTAATAAGTATTGTATTTTATGCTAAAATTTGCTTCATTGTATTTTACTCTAATATTAATATTGTATTTTACCTTAATATTTGCTTAGTAAAATCTTTAAGCCTTCACCCAATTTGTGTGCTTATTGCCTCTGAATCCCTTAAGGGAAGAACCATTGCCTCTTGGCAATACATAGTATCTTGTCAAACCTGAAAATTAATTTGTATGCATAGATGACATGGAGTAGCCCAGTAATTGATTGCTCCTATTGATTATGGTTTTGCCTACTTCGTAGGAGTTTGTGCAACTTTAGAATCACAGACCAAGAAAAACTCCAAGATAATACGATTCTTCTTTTTAATCATTGTGTCCCAATCAGAATTAAAATTGAACTCTCATTCCAGATCCTCACTGGTTACTTTAAACCGTCAGAGATTGATTATAGGATTTGGCATAGTGATCCAAACACATCATCTGACAAATCATTATCTTTTTATTTTTTAAATCCTGTGCGAGTCATTCAGAATGCACTATTGGTTGATCTGCATACAAATTAAATCTGGTATTTCTCCCATCCCTAGCTGTTATTATGGAAACTTTCACTCATAGCTGTGCTATGAAGGTAAATGCAGCTAAACAAACCTAGTAGGTAACTATTTGTGGGACCTTGTAAAAAAAACCTTTGAACTATAGCCTGTTAATAATAGAAAATTATCAAAGGATGTAAGGGGTTATTGTTCTTGCTATTGGGTTTTTTATTTCAATTATATCACAGTGCTTTAATTCTTCACCTGGAAGAAGGGCAAAGAAGCTTTGGATTCTTATTTTCTCATAGTTAACATGTTCTACATCTAGCTGAGAACCAAGAGTGTACCAATTATGAAGCAAAGTATAGTGGGGGCTTCAGTCTGTCATGGGAACCCAGAACCATAGCTTCACTTGAACTGGGTGCTAGTCTCATCCAATGAAACAAGAACATCTCACACTAGAGACCACTCATCCATAAGCCTCTTCTTTTTTCCTGACATCTCCTACTTCCCTAATTCCTGGTCTAGTCTTAAGCCTTTTGCTTCGTCGTTGAAGAGCTGCTTGAGCAGTCATCTTTATGGTGAACTAAAGGGAGAAAAATGGGGCGGGAGTAATCCTCCTCTCTAGCCTCTGTCTGGAATTTAGCAGCTCTGGATTTATCATTATACCTCTGCCAGTTTGTCTTGTTTGCTTTTGAGTAATTGAGAAACCTGATATATATGAGTATGGCATCTTCTAGTACTTTCATATTGGAGCTCTCGCTATGCAACTTTCCTCCCTTCCCCCATCAAATTAGACAATTTGTTGGCTATCTCAGCAGAGAAACAAGTCATGCATGCATGAAAACAAAATTACTTTCACCCTGTAAGGTGGTCATCCCTGTGAGTCATCACAATTGAGATATATTGGCAGGCTATTATGGAGAAAGTTACATTGTTACTGCCAGTGTTTTACCAATTTTGTGGTGAGAGAACTTCATTTCCCAGGCCTGTCAAACAGACTGTCATCTTTCATAAGCACTACATTCATTAAAACAAAAAACACTACAGAAGGGAAAAATCAATAAACTGGAGTTGTTTGCATATCCATCTAAAATTGTACTCTAGAAAGTTTGAAGTTATGCATAAGATAAAAGAGATGTAAGGGAGAAAGATAAGACAAACTGTGTCTGGAAATATGTCATGGGAAAAAAAACATGTGATGCAACCTGAAAAACATAAAAAGAAAGCAAGGCCTTGTTCTCTCTGATCTGTTTCTCTTAAGTGAATGGATAAAACAGAAATGAATGGGTATCTTCATAGGGAATGTGTAATTATAATCACATGGTACTTTAAAGTCAAATTTTTCAGTCTCTTTTTCTTAACTTGACACTAGCCACCATCATTTTCACCAGTAAATTAAGTAAGCTGTGTAGCTAGAATAACAGTTGTAGTAAGATAAAGGCCTAAAACTTAAGGCCATGTAGCACAGGCCTGGTCTGAGGCCTAGCTAACAATGGACAAAACATAAAACAAAGCTAAGCTGTGAACAAGAGACAGTACCCTGCTTACAGAACTTGGCACAAACAGAGCTGAGAGTGCAAAACACTAATTGGTAATAGGCCCAGCTGTACAACAATAATTGGTACTGGTCATAAGTTGAAAGCTCATGGTACCACTAACTAATTAAAAAAAACCTTGGTGTACACTCCCCACACAGATACAGGCCCAGGTACAGGAAAGGGTCTAAAATGATGGCATAATGGATAGAGATGATCTAATCAAACCACGGGGTATAGGGTGATGAGTGGTATCTAAGTAGCATCAGAGGGTGGTAACCTGACAATGCCAGAGGGTGGTAACCTGATACATTAGGAATGATGTGTAACTTGTTTGTACCTGTATATAAAGTGATGTCTTGCAGGGAGACAGTCTTTGTCCAGCTGGGGGGCAGTGGGTGTTTCCCACTGGTTGTGCTGAGGCCATTGTTATGAGTACATGTGGGTAGTGATTCGGTAGAGTTTACTGACAGCTATCACTGTACTTCACTTAACAATAAACCTGGCCGGACACCTTCGATCCTTATCTGGTCTGTGGTCTTTGGGGTGCTCTCTTGGGATCTGCTGAATAAGTTGATACGGCACACACCATTGAGCACACACACAAGCAGCCTTCTGGTTATCATCATCAGTGGAGCCAGAGACCAGTCAAGAACTCATTGGGAGGACCCTGCCTAACTGACAATAATGAGATGGCAAGAATTGTATTATAACTCTTTGTAAAGAGTCTGTGCCCAGATCTGTGGACCTCTATGTTGTGTCTGGGCAATCTGGAGTTAAAATTCTTTGCTTCTGGATTAAAACAAGGTTGTTGGGATCACAGGGGAATGCAGTCTCCTGATCCTACTAGCTGCAAGCAATCTAACTACAATGCTTAATTGAATAGCTTAATAAGCAACAAGCACCTGATCCCTGGTAGAGGAATATATAGAGCAATAGGGAAGGTGCTTACAAGAACTTAAGGTTTGTGAACAATGTTTATGTAAAGGTTTGGAAGCTTTTTAGGGCTTGTTCATAGGAACCTTTATTCTTTTGTGAATAGATGGTGGATAAGTTCTAAACAATTGAACTAAAATTATCTGTGCAGCATTGAGTTATATTGCAGCATCCATTATATGCTCCTTTGAGCTATTTTGAAGTATCCATTCTGGCTCAGAGATGGCTAGTCACAGATCCACATATGTTATTTAGGCTCCTAACTTCCACTGATTTCAGTAGAAGTTAGGAGCCAAAATATCTTTGTGGTTCTGGTGCAATGAATCTTTCAGATATTCCTCACGTATTATTTAATCATCACTGCTGTAATAAACTCTCAGAAGTTCTTGCCATGTACCCCATTCATCATTTGTACATCACATTCTCATAAATTCTGTTTAACTTACAATTTCAGTGGCTTCGCTGTGTTCAAATGGCTATTTTGGCTATTTTTACTCCTTCCTAGGTAGTCATCCTGTCCCCTTTTTTTGTATGTGGAACTGATTGTTTTTTCTTAAATAGAGTACTTTGCATTTATCCAATTTGAATTTCATCCTATTTACCTCAGACCATTTCTCTAGTTTGCCCAGATCATTTGTAAGTATAATCAAATCCTCCAAAGCAAACCCTCCCAGTGTGGTAACATCCACAAACTATAAGTACATATAGGTGTAAGAACTAGCATAATGGAATGTGCTGCACCAGGGTCTTGGCTGCCTCCCCATGTGTTGTGGTCTCTGCTGTTGGCCCCGTACCCAGGGACCAGCTGCCCCCAAAATGAGGAGGTTAGCTAAACAGAAATTAAAAGTTAGAGTGCCAAAAGTAAAATCCCTACAATCTGCAAGGAAACTTTTCAAAGACACCATAATGGAAGCTCAACTTGCATGTATACCCCAAATTAAAAAGCAGAGTAAGAGAATAAAAAAAATCACCATAGCTTAACAACCAAGTAAAAGAAGCGGAAAGAGATAAAAATGCATTGTTTAAAAAGTAGAAGTTAAATCATAGTGAGGAAAATAGAAAGGAGCATCCACTGTCAAATGAAGTGTATAAATATAATTAGGAAGGCCAAAAAAATTTGAAGAACAGCTAGCCAAAAACTCAAAAAGTAATAGCAAAATTTTTTAAAGTACAACAGAAGCAGGAAGCCTGCTAAACAACCAATGGGGCTATTGGACAATCAAAATACTAAAGGAGAACTCAAGGATGATAAGTTCAGTGCAGAGAAACTAAATGAATTCTTTGCATTGGTCTTCAAGGCTGAGGATGTTAGGAAGATTCACAAGCCTGAGCCATTCTTTTTAGGTGACAAATCTGAGGAATTGTCCCAGATTGAGGCATCATTAGAGGCGGTTTTGGAACATATTGATAAATTAAACAGTAGTAAGTCATCAGGACCAGATGGCATTCACCCAAGAGTTCTGAAAGAATTCAAATGTGAAATTATGGAACTACTAACTGTGGTTTGTAACCTAGCCTTTAAATCATCATCTGTACCAAATGGCTGGAAAATAGCTAACGTGATGCCATTTTTAAAAGGGCTCTAGAGGTGATCCTAACAGGCCAGTAAGTATAACATCAGCACTGGGCAAATTAGTTGAAACAATAGTAAAGGACAGAATTGTCAGACACATAGATGAACATAATTTGTTGGGGAAAAATCTACATGGTTTCTGTAAAGGGAAATAATACCTTACTAACCTACTATAGTTCTTTGAGGGCATCAATATGCATGTAGACAAGGGGATCCAGTAGATATAGCATAGTTAGGTTTTCTCTTAAGTAAAGTGAGTTGTCATGGGATAAGGGGGGAGGTCCTCTCATGCACTGATAAATGGTTAAAAAACAGGAAACAAAGGGTAGGAATAAATAGTCAGTTTTCAGAATGAAGAGAGGTAAGTAGTGGTGTCCTGCAGGTGTCCATACTGGGACCAGTCCTATTCAATGTAATCATAAATGATCTGGAGAAATGGGTAAACAGTGAGGTGGCAACATTTACAGATGAAACTAAACTGCTCAAGTTAGTGAAGTCCAAAGCAGACTGGGAAGAGCTTCAAAAGGATTTCACAAAAGTAGGTGACTGGGCAACAAAATGGCAAATGAATTTTAATGTTGTTAAATGCAAAGTTATGCAAATTGGACAACATAATTGGAAAATATATTGGAAAACTAAACATAATCCCAACTATGCATACAAAATGATGGGGACTAAATTAGCTATTACCCCTCTATGGAGAGATCTTGGAGTCATTGTCGATAGTTCTCTGAAAACATCTACTCAGTGTGCAGCAGCAGTCAAAAAAGCAAATAGAATGTTAGGAATAATTTAAAAAAGGAATCAAGAATAATACAGAGAATATCTTATTTCTTATAAATCCATGGTAGGCCCACATCTTTAATACTGTGTGCAGATTTGGTCCCAAAAATATATCTTGGCATTGGAAAAAGTTCATAAAAGGGCAACAAAAATTATTAGGATTTTGGAATGGCTGCCAAATGAGGAGAGATTAAAAAGACTGGGACTTTTCCCCTTAGAAAAGAGGAGACTAAGGGGGGATATGATAGAGGTCTATAAAATCATGACTGGGGTGAAGAAAATGAATAAGGAAAAATTATGTACTTGTTTCCATGATATAAGAACTAGGGGTTAGCAAATGAAATTAATAGGTAGCAGGTTTAAAACAAATACAAGGAAGTACTTCTTCACACAACTAACAGTCAACATATGGAACTCCTTGTCAGTGTATGTTGTGAAGGCCAGGTCTTTAACAGGGTTCATAAAAGAACAAGATACATTCATGGAGGACAGATCCTTCAATGGCTATTAGCCAGGATGGGTGGGAACAGTGTCCCTAGGCTCTGTTTGTCAGAGGCTGAGAATGGGTGACAGGGGAGGGATCGCCTGATGATTATCTGTTCTGTTCATTCCTTTGGAAGCACCTGCCATGGCCACTGTCGGAAGACAGGATACTGGGCTAGATGGATCTTTGGTCTGACCAAGTGTGGCCGTTCTTATATTCTTATGGCCCTTCCCCTGCACTCCCGGGGGCTCTGGTGCCAGCTCTGAAGCCAGGGTCCTGGCTGCTGTCCCTTGCTATGGGGGCTCTGCTGCTGCCTCCAGACTTGGGGTCTCAGCTGCCAGCCCTGTGCGCTGGTGTGCTTTACTGCCAACCCTGTGCCATAGGTCCTAGCTGTTGGTCCTGCATGCCAGAGTTTTGCTCCTGGCCTCAGCTGTGCGGGAGAACAGGGATAAGGTGGAGAATGTCAGCTGGGGATGACAATCCCATTTAATTAATTAACCGGTTAAACATTATGTTTAACCAGTTAACCACATAAACGGGACAGGTGGGGGGGGGGGGAGGCTGGTCCGGAGCCTCCCCCACCTCAAGTGGGCTGTTCCAGACAAGTGAGGCCCATTGTGGGTGGAGGGGCTGCTCCAGCCAGGCTGGAGTGCAGCATGCTGCTCTGGCTGGGCTGGGAGTCCACTGAGGTTGGGGCTACTCGAACTGTGTTGGAGTGCCACACCCACCTATCACACGGCGGGACTGGCTGGGCTGGAGGCTGCTCTAGCTTAGTCGAGCCACTAATTAACCGGTAAGCATCCCTAATGTCAGCATCTCTATTCTTAGAAATATTCCTGTTCAACTGTATAAGTGTAGTGTGAATGCCATTTTCTAAATCATCAATGCAAATATTGAACAAAACCTGTCCCAGGACTGATATCTGTGAAGCCCTACTCATTTTTCCCTTCCAACATGACTATGAATGATTGATAACTACTCTCTCAGAATGGTTATCCAACCAGTTATGCGCCAATCTTATGGTAGTACCATCTGGTTATATTTCCCTAGTTTGTTAATTATATACTTCCTAGGCTTTTGTTAATTGAAAAAAAATTAGAGTAGTTGTAGATCCCTGACAGTAAATTTTAAGTCCCAATTTCAAAATCATTTTAAAAGTTGGGGAGACAGACGGGAAATAGCAAGATGTGAGTTACTGATACTTGTGTGTCAACAGTTAAGCTGAAGGAAGAGCAGCTGTTATTTCTGTCACTCAGTATATTAATATCTGACTGCCAGTAAAAAAGTAATCTAGATAGTGAAAGTTAAGGGCAAAGAGACATTTATTTGGCTTGCATATGTGGGGTTTTTTTTTGTATTCAGACTATTCTGGCTAAATATATTAATTTAATATTCCTGGCTACATACTATGCTGTGTCTGAATTACAGTAAATTCAGTGACTCTATAATTGGTATTGGCTTGGTTAGTTATAGTTGCTAGCTAACCTAAATGCCACAATTAACCTGTTCAGGTGCTGTTTCTGGTCAGCGGTGGAACCTGCTAGCAGTTTCTATGGGTATATCTTCACTACAAGCTGGATCAATGGACAGCGATCGATCCAGGAATGGTTGATTTATCACATCTAGTATAGATCAACTGCAGAACACTCTCCCATCAACTCCAGTACTCAGCTAGAACAAGAAGAGTAAATAGAGGTGAGGGGAGAGCATCTGCTGTTCACTTACCATGCTAAAGACACCCTGGTAATAAGTATACCTAAGTACGTCAACTTCAGCTACATTATTCACAGAGGTGCAGTTGTGTAATATAGGTTGATGGCCCATAGGAGTGTAGACAAGACCTAAATTATGGGATTTGGTGGGATGTAGATATACCAATACACGGAGCAGCTCTAGAGATACATTGTGCTGCATTTACACAATAGCATTTCTGTGCTGTCTTAACTTGATATGGATTCAGTGCTGAAATAAGGTTGTCTTCATTGCCAGTTATTTGGGTTCTTAAATAAGGTTAAATAATTGGAGTTGCTTTATTTCTTGGTTTATATTTTAGATCTTACTGTTTTGATTCTTTCCTCCTATGTGAAATTCTTTTTTGTCTTCAAGTGAATATGGGCTGATTTCACTTGAAGACACAAATGAACATTTTTTTCCCTTCTGATTTTTAAGCTGGACACTAAAATGAGTTTACTTACATTCTTTCTCTACCTGGTGCTAAGGATCAAATTTGCCTTCCTTTAATGTGCAGATGCATTGTCCCTTCACTTAGAAAAATGCAGCAACTTTACTCAAAACATACTCAGTATTTTTCTTTCTATTTTAAGAACTAAAAAAACAAACCAGATTTAAGCAGCAATGTAATTCTAAAAGGCATCATTTTGCACCATATTAAAAATCGGGGGAGGAGGGGTCTACAGCAGGGATGCAAAATCCTATTTAATTGGTTAACCAAGTCAAGGGAGTGTCAGCAGAAGGGAAGTGGGGCAGGAGGGGCTGAAGCACTTCACCCCCTATTCCCCACTGTGGATAGGGGATGTTTCAGCCAGCCAGTTGAAGCAGCCCCTGCCTGCAGCGGTGATAAGGGCTGTGCCAGGTCCACCACAGACAGGGGTGTTCCGGCTGGCCAGTCAGAGCAGCCCCTGCCTGTGGCAGGCTCTGTGAGGCTGGAGCAGCTCTCTGACTGTAGCAGGCGGGGGAGCTGCTCCAGCCTCTACCAGTTAACCAGAACTGCTAAGCATCACCCGTTAAGGGTGAGGCTTACCTGTTAACCATTCACATCCCTATTCTAGAGGGGTATTTTCCTTATTTTTTAAATAGTTTAAAATCAGTTTTTAAACAACATGTAATTATTTAGCTTGCTGAGTATAAAAACTCCAGTTTATGCCTCTTATTTTGACATGCATGGCCTAATTTGAATATGCATCCCTTAATGCATCATTTCACATATAAATCTTCTTTGAATTATATTGTTTCTGACTTCTCTATGCAGAAATGTGTAACTAATGCTAATGTAAAATGTTTCTAAACTATCTTAACAATGTCTTGTTCAGCAAGTGCCAAGGATCCCCTGTTGGTTTTTTTTGTTTTTTGTTTTTTTTGCTAGGTTCTATATTACCTTAATCTAGGCACACTAGTGCTACAAACTCCATTTGAGAGACTAACAATAGCTCCGTCTGTATGGTTATGTAGTAGAGCCAATAATGTTTTCACTAGTTCATATTGTCTTTCTTCAGTTTCATGTACCAGTCACTAGAGGGCAACAGGCAACTTCTTTTAGTGGTGAATTGCCATGTTTAATAAAACATATTTAAACTCCCAACATGGGAACTGAATATGGGGCAGGCCCAGTATCTACTGTAGTCAGTGCAAAATTCCCATTTACTTCACTAATTGATATGCAGGCTACACTTGAAACTGAAAACTTTACATAAATGCTGAAAACAATATCTGAACAATATTTTTCTCACCCAGGAGCTAATATTTATTTTGCAGCAACAACTGCTAAATTAGTTAATTTCATTGCACTCACTGTATGTCATGTAATGTCAACAATCCTTGTGGAAAAACATGTCTTAACCTCAGGACTTTGGCCATGTAGAGGAAACTATGAGTTTGCAGAAGCTTGTTTGGACAAATCCATTTGCAGGATCAAGACCTTTACGCAGGCTATAGAGAGCATGTTTAGAGTAACTGCTTAAATTGATTTTGAAACCTTATTTGTATCAGATTTTCAAACATGTACACAGACAATTAAGTGCTGTTTTGTGCATGTAAATACCATGATGACTTACATGTACTACATACATATGCAGGCATATGGACCACTTATGTGTGCAAAAAAGCCATTTAAGTGCTCACTCAGGACACTTCTAGTCATAACATAGACATACACATTTGTACCTGTAAAGTCTGTACGCACAGCATTAAAAATCTGCCCCAATATTAAATTTTAATGTCTCTCTGCTGGTGGTTATGTGGGGTAAGAATATTCACAATTGCTTTCCAGGCCAATTTTCAAATATATATAATTTCATTTAAAATATTTTTTGTCGTAATATTAATTTATTTTGGTAAATAAAATTGTTATGAAATATATTGGACAGTTTCTTTGACCTAATAATGTTGTAATCTGACCTTCCCAGGCAGGTGGAGCAGCATACCATTGGATTAATAATACTGGATACTTTGGACTTAGCATTTAATATGATCTGAAAGCACTTTTTTTCACACTCAGCATCAGAGTAAGCTACTATACAGAACAAATCAAATCCTCAAGTGTTTGAATGACTTTCTTGTGATTACATGAATTAGGGGTGTATTTGGAATCTAAGTCCTAATTTCCAATCTTAGCTCCGCCATTAACATTTATCGCATCTTGTACTGGATTAGAAAACAGAGGGCAAACCCAAGGAAAAATTACTTCTGTTTATCCATTTCATTTTGGTATTCTAGCCTTGAATTTGTCTTACTAAGCAAATGGAGCCAGATAAATGTCTTCTGGGGCCAGTCAAATTCTAATGTAATACTCTGATGGGAATACTCAATTGTATGTTGTTTTCAAACACATGCATATTTTATATCACTGATTTACTATTCAATTCATAATAGTGTCTATAAAATGAAAATCTCATTATCAAGCTGAGTTTGGCTGGCTCAATTGTTTTAGCTGGAGATGCCTTTTAAACCATCTATCGATTTTCTACTTCCCCATGCTGTACTCAGAATAAAGAAAGCTTTAATTAAGTTAATCATTCTTCATTGACTGATTATAGGGTGTACTCTATTAATTGTTATTGCATAGTTGCAGCATCAGAAACTGTCCTTACAGTATAATAAAAACTGCCACATTAAAACCGTCCTTATGCTTGCAGTATAATAAAATAATCCAAACAAGTATTGGACAGATTTTAATATAAAACACTCATATCCTGGATTTCAATAGCCAAATGAAAAATATGACAAATCTAATTGTTAAAGAGACAGGAGTTACTACTGTGTTTTCTTCCCCATTGTACATATTACAAATTTACTGCATTTTTGAGTGAACTGAACATTAAGGACAGCCATCAGGATGTGAGAACTTTGTATTCAGAAGAACAAAGTGTGCTCTTCTGTTCTGTATATAGAATGAATACAAAAATTCAAAGTTGTCACAAAACTGAACTCTAATCTGGTAACAAACACTTGCTTTTTTAATTGACTAGTTTCTGGATGTAAACACAAATGAAAATAGGTATTAATGCTGTAACTGACTTACACATTCTTCGAAAAACATCATATATGCAAAATTATGTACATATAGGTAGTGATGGAACCTTTTTAGAATTTAGTTTTCAAGGTGTTGTCAATTGGTTTAGGGATTACTGTGCCTCCTTGGGAGTACCTAAAAGAAAAAAAAAACTTATGGTGTCCATTTCTTTAGCAGAATTTGTCCATCTTAGTAAAAGGTGATGTAGTGTTCTTTTGCTAGTTTTTAATTCCAACACACATTCATTTGGAAACTTTCTTCTTTTAATTTTATGCAGAAATTGAGAGGAGAAGATATTTTCAGTATGATGTGGGAAATAAAATATCAAAATACCTAAAATATTCAAGTTAATTAAAATACTGCAGTAGGAGGTATAAACACATTATACATTTTATATATTGTCTATTAAACTTGTTCTCTATAACTTATATTTTTGCTATAAATTGATAATGAACTCACAGACTAAGTTCTGAGAGCTATCTGTTTTTCTAAATATCATGATGGTAATATCTGGGCACCAAGGATGAAATTCTGACTTCACTGAAATCAGTGATAAAGCTCCCATTGGTACTAATGGGGGAGAATTTCACTCTAAATACTTTGTGTAAATAGCAAAGGCCAGAGTGTTTCAATTACATTGTATATAAGGTCCTACTTGAATCGTGGGATGATTGTCAAATAATTGCAGCCAAGTAGAAGATGAGACATGGAAAATCACAAAAAAGTAATAAGGGGCCTTTATTAATTTTGGTGATTTGGAAAAGCCACAGCAGGTCTATTTCTTTAAGAAAAATTTGCTAGAACAGTATAAACACTCAAGTATTATGTTTTGCTTGCTAATTTTTTTAAAACCAGATATTTTGCTGCAACTGTATTACAGTAATTAACGTGTAGGGCTGGCATTGGGAACCTTGCCATGCTTTGGTTTGATATTGGGACCCCAACAATCAGCTGCCAGGAGCTGATGGCTAGAGCCTCACCATGCATTGGGCTGTCAGCAGAAACTCCACTATGCAGGGGCTGACTGAGGGACTCTGGCTGCCAGCTGCTGAGGCTGACAATGGGGCCTCAACATGTGCGAGGCTGATAATGGGACCCAGTATGTAATGTAAATGCTCAAGTATAACTCCCCTATAAATTAAATTAAGTACAGCTGTCCTCACTCTACAAATGGGGAAACTGAGGCAGAATTGATGTTTTGCCCAAGGAGTCAGTTGGTTTTAAAGTTCAGGATTTTTCTGTTCTAATTGCTGTTCAAAGACCAGCACATCTCTCTCCCAAAGAACTCTGCTACAAGTTTTCATTTATTTTATTTTTTCTATTTTCACAAATGTGTAATTTCAGTTGTAAAGTTTAGACTCTAATATGTAACCGCTTCATGCTATCTTTCACTTTGAATTTGAGATTAAAATTTCTTAACTTCTCTGGAAGTTCCTTGGCCACTATAAGTCCTAAAGGGTTAGCTGTTGAAGGAAAATAATTTGAGACAGCTTATTCACACCTTCTCCCCTCGCATCCCCTTTACCCTGAAAATCAAGTTGTAGCTGGTGAGCATAAGTATAGGGGAAAAAGGAGGAAGCCGTAACATTGATCTAGGAACATAGTAGTACCAAGTGCAGCATGGAATGGGTGGCAATGTCAGGAAAACATTGTAGAACAGAGAAGAGGTGTGTGGGGAAAAGTCTCGGTAAAATATGGGATATAGAATTTGTAGGGCCAAAAAAGGTTTAAGAGAAGGAAGAAAAAGGGGAGGGAGAGAGAATGGGACCTTGACAACTAAGTGCTTGTCCACAGAGGCATCCAGGAAAATTAATCCAAATTAACTAAAGGAATGAATTGAAAGAAGATTAGTTAAACAACATTAAATCTCTATGCAGATGCTGTTACTCAGAATGAAAGTGGCTTTAATTTGGTTTAGTTTAATTTGTTCACACGGAGGTGTAATGACATTTAACTAATCCAATTCAAAGTTACACACACCTTTAGTTCATTTGGATTAATTTTTCTGGATATTCCCTTGTACTCAAACCCTTAGAGTGGCAGTTAAAAAAAGTGGCATAGAAATGAATGGGAGGCAACAGAGCCTGAAAAATGCTATTTTTTTTTTATCAATGATGCTATTGGAATTTTCATTTGTATTGTTTTTTCAGCTTCCCAAATGTTCATTTCAGAAATATATTCAGATTCTTTAGATTCTTTCCCAGTTAGATGATTAAACTCTTCCTAATCATCTTTAAATCTGTAATCATATGTGATTGCTCACTGCAGCCCTACAAATATACTAGTTGACCACAGAAAGTACTCACAAAATTCTCAGCAATTCTTAGAGTAAGGGTAAGGAGATGAGACTTGTAAGTGTGGTTTCTGTATATCTGTAATTATAACATTGTGGTATAGTAATGGTGGTGGGGAATCAAAGGGTTTCCATTGTTGTAATATCAACATATTAATTTAAAGGCACATGAAATTTTTGTGCAGGGCTTTTCATCCATATGATCCAGAGGTGCTTGATAGCTATTTACTTAGTGTCACTGAAGTGCAGCTTCCCTTGATGTAAAACCTGGACCAAACTAAAACTAGTATACATCCTTCCATCTATGAAAGTTGCCGCACGCTTACAATATTGTAAACTTAAATCCCATTGTTCTCTTAATGGGAATTTCTTATTCAAAGAAATTAATCTTACTTGGCAGGAAACTCCCTCCAGAAGAGGTAGAATTTTAAAGCTGTTAAAGACTAACATTTCTGCCTAGGAAGCTGGATTTCCCACTAAACTTCACAGAGTTAATCGGATGTACCTTATGAGAGAGACATTCCTACTGGGTTTTGAACCTGTTGTTCCAGGGATCCTGTGTTTCACAGAAAAAAAGACTTACCAAACCGGACACGTGTTTTATTCAGTCCAGTGTCCTGTCTTGACAGTGATTGGTATCAGCAATTTTAGATGAAGCTGTGAGAAACCCTGAAGTAGGCAGTTATGGAAATAACTTGTTGACAGGGAAGGCTTCTTCTTTAATCTTATGTAACAAGGTCACTGTATCTTCTTCATCTGGGTTTGCTTCAGTGTCTTAGTTACCATACTCTGTGGCTCTTCTGTTCAAGTCTTCACTTGTATCATATGCTAGTATGGGTTGGTTTATTGAGGTGTTTTGGGTCTCCAGCTGAATCCCAAATTCTCTTCTTCTGGGGACATATTCCAACTAACCATGCCTTTTTGGCTCTCTCCATGGTTTAAATAATTACTTGTGAGTCACCTCTTGGTTCCCAGACACAGTCCGTTTTCCAAGACTTAGCCATTCATTTACTTCTCACTTCAGAACACTCCACCTCAAGATGAGCTCTGGTGGTACCAGGTCCCTGCAGTGGTGGATTAGCCACTGGAATAATGGGGCCTGGGCTATCCTGGTCCATTGGGGGAGCCCAGACAAAATCCACTGCTGGTTGGAAGAAGCCCAGATGCCTGATCCCACTCCCCAGCAGAAACTACAGGGCAGTGGTAGAAACTACAATAGCCTCCAACCCCATCCCTCGCAGAAGTCACAGGACAGAGGGGGAAGCCCCCTGTAGTTCCTTTCCCTCTCTCTGGCAGCAGCTGCATGATGCCAAGGGAAACCCCCATTGGCCCCATCCCTGCAGAAACTGGAGCAACAGGGGAACCTGCCCCACCCACTCCGTGCTCCCTGACCTCACTCACTAGCAACAGCTCCTGGTAGGCATGGTGAAAGAAGCTCCAGCACCCTAAACCTGGTCCCCTGCAGAAGAGCGGGACAGTGTTGGGGTTAGCCTCAGCACCTGTCCCCCTGCTGAAGCCCTGGTTTTGGAGAAACTCACTCCCCAATGCACTCCAGGGCCATGGTATGGAGACAGAGTTTACTGGGTCTTGAGGCTGCAGTGGGGACAGGAGGGGAAGAAAGGAAGAAACAGTTTGCAGGAGGGCAAAAGTGGGGATGGGCCTCAGGAAGGGAAAGAAAAGGGATGGAGCCATGAGCAAGGCAGAATGGGGACAAGACCATAGGTGGAAGGTTTGGAGAAGGGCTCCCACTTGTTCTGGCCTAGGGCCCCAAGAAACGTTAATCCACCTCTGTGCCCCCGTGTCTCTTCTGGTTTCTGGCCTGAGGATCCTGAGCATTCACTTTAAAGCTGATGCAGGAACTTTAAATCTGATGCAGGCTCCAATCAGTGTGGACACTCTATTTTGAGGTAATTCTGTGTTATTTTGATGCTGCCTTGTAGCTATTTAGTTATTTCAGGAGTTATTATTTCAAAATAAGTTATTTCAAAATAATTTCCTAGTGTAGATATGCCCTTAGTAACTCCCTGCCTCAGTTCCCAATTTGTAAAATCAGATAATGATGCTTCCCTACCTCAGAGTTGTGAGGATAAATGTATTAGGGTATGTCTACACTACCACCCTAGTTCGAACTAGGGTGGCTAATGTAGGCATTCGAAGTTGCAAATGAAGCCCGGGATTTAAATATCCCGGGCTTCATTTGCATCTTGCCGGGCGGGCGCCATTTTTAAATCCCCTTAGGTCGAACTCCGTGCCCGCGGCTACATGCGGCACGGAGTAGGTAGTTCAAATTAGAGATCCTAATTCGAACTACCTACTCTGTGCCGCGTGTAGCCGCGGGCACGGAGTTCGACCTAAGGGGATTTAAAAATGGCGCCCGCCCGGCAAGATGCAAATGAAGCCCGGGATATTTAAATCCCGGGCTTCATTTGCAACTTCGAATGCCTACATTAGCCACCCTAGTTCGAACTAGGGTGGTAGTGTAGACATACCCTTAGTTTGTTTGGAGCTGAGACGCACCATGATGAGCACCAGAGAAATTACTAAAAATAAACATTATGTTTTATTTGCATACAGAAAGCCTATTTTGGTAAGATTGTGTAATAAATTTCTTTATAATTTATAATAGTGAGTTTAATTTCCTTTTACTTTAGATTTAGTTGAAGAGAGGCTTGTGTAGGAAGAAATCTGAGAGGTTAGAACTTGCTAATGTGGGACCTAGATGTAGTTGCTAAAAAAGACAGCTATGTAGGAAGAGCCTATAATTTCCAGTGCTATCTTTGGACTTGGATTAATGCCCAGGATAGTGACAAATAGAACGTCATTGGGAAAGTCTCAGGATCAGCTCCACTTGCAATAACAAATAGCTCTGGAAATGCATAGCTGCATAAAATTAAAACTTTAAAGCGTTTATAGTCAATACAAATGATCAATTTTTTTGAAAGAGAAAATAAATTCATTAAAGAGGAAATATTTTTAAGTAACACTGAAAATAATAATTGAACTTAGAGGTTTTATCAGTTAACAATTGTCATTTTATATAGGATGCTATTAACTAATGACATCAATGTGCAGGAGACAAATCGCTTGATCATTGTCTTCGGTCCACCCTCTCTGGGGCACCTGGTGCTGGCCACTGTCAGCAGACAGGATACTGGGCTAGATGGACCTTTGGTCTGACCCAGTATGGCCATTCTTATGTTCTTATGTTCTTAATCATTTACTAGATTTTAAAATTCTGTTATTTCTACAGAGCCCATAAGTGTGCTATTTGCATTTATAGATCAATTGAGAGAGAGGTCCTTGCCCCGAAGAACTTATGTTCTAAGATTCCCCATTCATCTGAGTGGTTGCATTAATTTCTTTGAAAGGCAGTAATCCAAGAAAGTAGGTAGGGTTGCAACCCAAAGCCTTTCCTGATCACTGGTTCTCCCACCCAAATTGAAAGCTTTTGTGGGCCTCAAAGCCATTGTAGCTTGCCTCCTACCTCCTTGCATTTGAAATAATCAGCCATGTTTCTATGATCAGATCCAGAGATAAAATGTTTTTGGGTCAGGAAGCAAATGTTTCTTGTGCCAAATCACTAGGATCAGTAGGCATTTTCACCTTCCTGACAGCATTGTTGCAGTGCAGTTAGATTAAAAGGAATAAGAATAGGGAGTAAAACAGTCCTATATTATCTCTTAATATTAAATTTGTCAAATTATAGTCCATGTCCAATGCAGAAAAAGGCTCAAGGGACCGGCTCCCAGAGGTAAATGAAAGCTTATATTTCACTGGTGGACCTTTTGTCTGTAAGGAGAAGGGCAGGCCTGAAGTAATTTCAAACTGATGTCCCCCTTAATATCTTCTACCTCTCACACAGATCGGGGTGGGGGGTGAGAGATTTTGGAAGTGAGCTGAATCATAGTGGTAAGATGAAGAGGCTCTACCTTGAGTTATTCATTATGGGGAGAGCCCTATAATCCTGCACTTGACCTAGTTAAATGCCTGGTATGTGAGAGGGGTTGGGTGTATAGCACCTCCCCCCCATTGTTAAAATGATAAAGCGGTGACTTGCTGCTTAAATCCATCCTTTTGTCTGTATTTCATTCACCCATGTGTCATGATCAACTACAAACAGACCAGGATTTGGTTCTACATCTCATTCAATGGTGATGACTAAAAACATGTCACTTTCTTTAAATAACTTGATGAACCTACCTCTCCTATTTGCAGTACTGTGTTTATTGTGTTGTCAGCCGACGGTCAGGGCAGAGTGTGTGTGTGTGTGTGATACACCCAAGTCTTCAACTGCTGGGACACAAGGTCCCGTCGCAGCGGGCAGCCTAGGGGAGGCTGAAGGGTGCCCCGAGGAGTTTAACGTCCGTGTCTTTAACCGCTAGGATCAGGTCCCTTCGCGGCGGGCAGCCAACAGGCTGACAGATGCCCCAGAGTTTACAGGGAGAGCTTATTACACCTCAGACTTTGACTGCTAGGATACAGGATCCCTTCGCAGCGGGCAGTCTAGGGAAGGCTGAGAGATGCCCCACGGATCTGTCCTCTGGAAGCAACACGATCCAAACGCCCAGCTCTGCCTGTATCTGTCCCTTATGACCGGCTGGAGTTCTTTTAAATTGTGCTTGGTTCTGTTACAGCAACTGAAGGAGTCAGGTTAAAGCTTAAACAGTTACAGGTTTATTAAAGAAGCTTATAAATCATATGGTTACAATGGCTATTGCTCTATTTCTTAACTGCTAGCAAATATAGATCTTAAAAATGGTTACAAAGAAAATAAAGATAGAAAATAGAAATAATGGTACCAAGTGACAGCTTAATCTTTAAAGAGCTCTAAGTCTATGTGTACACTTAAGACAAAGGATACATCCAGGTACAATTTTTACCCCCTTCTGTGCCTCTCGACTCCAGCATATCAGGCCAGGGCCGGTCCCTCAATTCCTAGGAAAGACAAATATGAGGTGGGCGTCCCCATGGAACCTCGGGAGGCCAATCACCTAACCCGACCAGCAGATAGATGGTAGATTGACGCTCAGAGTAAGTGTGCTGCTGGACCCATCTTTATACCCATAGGGGCCCGTATCCTCTTTCTTATCTAAGATGCCAAATTGTGTTGGTCCGTCTCTGTGACGCCAGTTCTTACATGGCCATGGGATAAGAGGGAAGGTCCTTTCTTGGATTGAGAACTGGTTAAAAGACAGGAAACAAAGGGTAGGAATAAATGGTAAATTTTCAGAGTGGAGAGGGGTAACTAGTGGTGTCCCCCAAGGGTCAGTCCTAGGACCAATCCTGTTCAACTTATTCATAAATGATCTGGAGAAAGGGGTAAGCAGTGAGGTGGTAAAGTTTGCGGATGATACCAAACTGTTTAGGATAGTCAAGACAGAAGCAGACTGTGAGGGACTCCAAGAAGATCTCACCAAACTGAGTGATTGGGCAACAAAATGGCAAATGAAATTTAATGTGGATAAGTGTAAAGTAATGCACATTGGGAAAAATAACCCCAACTATACGTACAGTATGATGGGGGCTAATTTGGCTACGACAAATCAGGAAAGAGATCTTGGAGTTATCGTGGACAGTTCTCTGAAAACTTCCACACAGTGTGCAGCGGCGGTCAAAAAGGCAAATAGGATGCTAGGTATTATTAAGAAAGGGATAGAAAATAAGACCCGGAATATCTTACTGCCCCTGTATAAAACTATGGTACGCCCACATCTTGAATACTGTGTACAGATGTGGTCTCCTCACCTCAAAAAAGATATTTTGGCCTTGGAAAGGGTTCAGAAAAGGGCAACTAAATTGATTAGGGGTTTGGAACGGGTCCCATATGAGGAGAGGTTAAAGCGACTGGGACTTTTCAGTTTAGAAAAGAGGAGACTGAGGGGGGATATGATAGAGGTGTATAAAATCATGAGTGGTATGGAGAGGGCCGATAAAGAAAAGTTATTTATTAGTTCCCTAAATAGAAGAACTAGAGGACACCAAATGAAATTAATGGGTAGCAGGTTTAAAACTAATAAAAGAAAGTTCTTCTTCACACAGCGTGTAGTCAGCATGTGGAACTCCTTGCCAGAGGAGGCTGTGAAGGCTAGGACTATAACAGAGTTTAAAGAGAAGCTAGATAATTTCATGGAGGTTAGGTCCATAAAAGGCTATTAGCCAGGGGATAAAATGGTGTCCTTGGCCTCTGTTTGACAGAGGCTGGAGAGGGATGGCAGGAGACAAAGCGCTTGATCATTGTCTTCGGTCCACCCCCTCTGGGGCACCTGGTGCTGGCCACTGTCGGCAGACAGGATACTGGGCTAGATGGACCTTTGGTCTGACCCGGTACGGCCGTTCTTATGTTCTTATGTTCTTATGTTCTTACAAGGGAGTTTCAACTTAATTTACACTTGCAAGAAAGATAACTAAATTGTGAGTACTGGACATTCTTTACCGGGCGGGAGATTCCTCCCCCCCGGACAAGTGTGTGTTCGTATCAATATGGGTTTCAGTCAAGGGCACTCCTCTGCAGCCTCTAGGTCAGCAATTGGCGTATCTCTGTTTACAGTCATCCAGGGTCACAGCAGCCAGCATATCTGGGCCTCCTGTCTATGCTTCAAAGACTATGCTGATTTTACTGCTCTGCGTGCCCTGTGTGCTCCAGGCATCTCAGAGAGGGGCAAGCAAGATGTTACGGGGGGGGGTTCCTGTCTGGGTACATGTGTATGAAGAGGCATATCTGAAAAAAATATAGTACAGGGCATCCCCACTATAAGTCGCCCCGGTATACAACTGTTCCACGCTAAAGTTGTTGACACTTGTAGGAACTGATGCATTATAAGTCCTCCCATTCCCCGCTCCTAAGTCACATTAAAAAAAAAGAATTTACGCAAATGCAAGTCAGCCACGGGAAAAAAATTCCCTGATTTAAGTTGTTTTGCTGTAAGTCCAAGTTTTTTGGAACGTATCTTCATATAACAAGGATGGCCTGTAACTATAAACATTTTAAATGTAAAAAAACAGCATGAATGTTTATATTTTCATGTACTGTTTATTATATAGTTCTAATATTTTAGACAGCTTACATCTATGTATAGCCACCAAAGTCAGAATATCACCTGTATGCACCTGGCTACTTTGTCAGCACTGCACACAATCACAAAGAACACCTGTGTCAATGCAAAATGCAGTGCACCATGGTTAGATATCCCGTTGTGCCACAAGCTGCCATCTGGCACAACAGCTTTTGGGAAATTTTCACAATGTGGTGTGGGGTAGAACTGAGTCATACAGGTATCACTGAGAGCTAGGGGTCGAGTTCCCAACATTCAACTTTCAGTGTTCATAGTGCCAACTCACATCCGATAATTTTTGTCTCTTATTTAAGACTAGAAGATTTACTTAGAGTTTCTCAGGTCTTTAACTCAAATAAGTTTTTTTGTTTTTCTTCATTTAAATCATTATTCTAGAGTGGGATTGGGGATGAGGGATTCAGGATGCAGGCTGCCCCTGGGAGAGAGGACAATCCCAGCCCTCTCTCACCACAGCAGCTTTGGACGAGGTGAGAAGTGCCATGGTCACAAACAGACAAACTCTCAGAAATATATTATTTCCCTTTCCCTTTCCCTTTCCCTTTCCCTACTGCTAACCCTTGCTGGCCCAGTGGGATTAAGGCTATCCTGGTCTCCATTTCTAGCCCCTCACTGCCTCCCATAGTCTATCCCAACTGTCAGATCCCTCCTTTCCATTTTATGAGAATCAATTGACTTCCAGGCAAATGCCGTTGTCCTGGCACAACCAAACACAGACCTTGCTTTAAGTTCTGATACGAGGAAGCTGAATATCAAATTTGGTGGTCATAGCCCTTACCATTTAGGAGGAGTTGTTGGATAGACAGACAGACAGACAGGCAGGCACATTTGTAAAATATATAGTAAGAGTAATTTTTACTTTTCTTTACACATAAGAAAATATACCAAATGCTGAAAGTGATATTTAAAATAAAAATGGAAATGTTTTTAAGAGCTACCATTTTCCTAAAGGCTGTGTACCTTCAGTGCCCTGAGCACTAACTCAGTATTAACTCAGAGAGAAAAGTGGTGCCATCCTGAAGTCATTCTGTGAATAAAACTAGTGCATTGCAAATGGAAGATTTTGAAATAGCTGAGCATTTAAAGTAATGTTCTGAATATTAACTCTATGACTCTAGAATGAAACACCTTGTTCAAGCTGATTGTTGGCACAGATTCTTTAACAACAACAAAAATCTGTTTGCAGGCAAGAGCAGGCACTATGTGATAATACAGTTGAGGAAAATACAGTTCTCTTTATTATTTACTGTTGCTAGGTTTATATCCTTATCAGTGATACTTCATTTTAGGACTGCAGAGAATGAATACTAGACCTATGACTAATTATTAATGATATTGAGAAAATAATACAGTTGTGTGACAGAATCATTTGAATATCAGCAGCAGTTCACGTTACCTTGCAAAAACATTAAAGCTTTTGAAGCAGGGTGGGTGGAAGTGCAGATGGTGGGAGGTAGACAAGGGGATTGAAGGCTAATGATTGATGTGGGGAGAAATGCAATACTGGAAGTAAATTGTATCATTAAAAATTAGGATTGCAGTGGGTAGGGATGTAAAATCCTGTTTAATCAGTTAACCGGTTAAACGTTAGGATCAACTGGCTTACCGATTAAGTGGGATCCCACATGGGGAACCACTCCAGCCTAGCTGAAGCAGCCCCCTCCCCATGTGGCTGCTGCCTCCTGCCTTGGGCCATAGCACAGGGGGCTTGGTGAGGCTGGAGCAGTCCTCTGCCTATGGTGGGCTGCTCCTGGATGCAGGTTAACTGTTACTCAGTAATCATCACACAGTAACCAGTTACCCGTTCACATCCCTAGCAGGGGGGTTGCGGTTTTTCAGATTCCTCAGGTTCCAGCCTGTAGTCTAAATTTTATATTAGTTGCATCATTATTTTCACAGCAGCCAGTCATGTTGTTACTAAAAGAGGACTATAACTAAAGGTCCTGTTATTAATGGAATGTCTGCTATTTGTATTTCTGAGTATTTTACATTGTCTGGATATGCCAAAAGGAGAGAAGACATTCTATATGGGTTTAATCAGGTGGCAGTTTTATTATTAGATGCCTGGGACTACCCAGAAGATAACGTACAGTGCAGATAACCCTTCCTGGTTTTCTCCCATAATTAACTAAATGGAGGAGTGCTTTTACTAACTCCCAATCTCTTTTCCACTCAGGTCCCTCCAGCTGACCCATTGCTGAGAATTTATAGTCCCTGAGGGGACAGGGGCTTCAGCCAACTCTCCCCATTCCCATCCAGATTCCTTGAGCAATTTCACTGCCTAGACCTTAGCAACCACGCTCATCGTAAGAGGTGGAATGTTGACTAAAATGATGGGGAGTTGCCTCCATGCCATACCAATCATAGGAGTCCCCAACTACCCCCAGATCTCTAAATTACTGAGAACCTCTCCATTAAGTCCTTTCCCCAAACCATTTATCTGTTACTATATGCCTTCTTTTGTGGGGTACCTGGGCTGAACATGTGCTATACATTTAAATAATGAGTTGTGACATATGGCCTACCACTGCTATGTTCTGCATTAAGAGGGCCACCCAAACTTGCTGTGAGGAAGGTAAAAAAAAAACCCACCCGCACCTAGGCAACATGTTGGAAAGGCAAACATTCCTTCCCAACCCCCCTCAACAGGTGGCTAGCGTAATGGCTACTGCAAATATAGCCAGTAACTCCTTTCTAGCACTTCTACATGTCCCTTTCTCCCCCTTCTCCAAAAATCGCTGTCTTCTTCTGGCCAGCCAGCCAAATAACCTTCCCCCCAGCTTAAGATGCAGTGTAATGAATATTCTTGGAATTTCAGTTTACTAGTTTTCACTGGATATTTTTTTGCTAGCTTGTGCAAGATACTTGTTGATTTCAGTACTAGTACATAGAACTGAAAAGCAGCTGAATGGTCTACAGTTAGCTGGATCTTTCAAATCTTAATTTACAGAGTATAATAACAAGATAAGTATATTATTTAAGTATTTATATTTGATATAAAGCCACAGAACATTTAATTGTTGTGTAATTTCTGCATATCCTTGTGCCTTTTGCAGACAAGAAATGGATCTGCACTTCAAACTTTAATTGTTACTCATTTTAGCAATGTTACTCATTTTAGCTATTCTTTCCCCGCTGAAAATATTAAAGTGCTCATGATCTTTCATTATGGTTATTATTACAAAATAAAGGTAGGTTGGAACCTTAAATAACTAGTCTTGTTATTTTATGTCCTGTCGATTTATTTTCTAAATATATTAATAATTCTATGATCCTATAATATTTCTGTTTTGAAAACAGGAACTGCATTACTGTGTAAATCTGTGTCCCTTGTTGAATCATTCAGCAGCAGCAAATCAAGGGAAATGTGTTTCTTCATGTGTACGCAGTTGCCATGTCTTTCCTTTCCATTGTCTATCCATTGTGAGCCAGAACTCTGTTGAAACATGGAAGAATTTTGATCTGTGAGAATAAAATTAGTGTATATTGCATTACCTTGTTAGCTCACAAGAGTGCAGTGTAAGGGCAGAGTGGAAAGATATCATGGCCAAGAAGCAGAATAAAACTGCTAATTCTAATTTTAGGCCTACCAGCCTTGACAGTGGGTATTTTTAATCAGAAGCAGGCTGAAAACCACCCCCATAAGGCTCCTGAACACAACACTGAACTTCTAAAGAATCAGTTAGGACACTTTAAAGGCTTGTATATAATTTTATTAAAATGAGATTGCAATTCTATATGCCTTTGCAAGTTATGAGATGTTTCCAGTGGTTCTGACTTGTAAAGGAATTTTGGACACATCTTTTTCATAGGAATGGTGTTAAGGATTTTCAGTGTCTCAGCCAATATGTTTTATTGCTATTTAATAATTGAAATGAATGTTTATCCTACATATTTAATATTGGGCATACATGAAGCAAATCCTTAGCACAGTTTCATTAAAAACACTTTTGTTGGTGATTATGTTTTGAATGGATGTTTTTGAGAATAATGTTTATTTTAAAATGTTAAAATCCTTTGTGCATTCAACACTCTGATGTCTATTGATATTTTGATGAAGAACTATAACGCACATCATATATTTATAGAGGCCAATTCTCTGAGCATTGAATGGGAACTGCAGGGTATTTGAATATACACCAAATTAAACATGTAGGCCACAACTTTATAATAAACATTACAAACTAGGCAGAGAAAATCATTCAGCCATCAACTAGCATAGCATGGTTCCAAATATTCGCCAATCTAGGCTCCATCAGTATAGGGTTTTATCTCACCCTTTGCATCGCCCCCATCTATTTGGGATTGACAATGTGTCAGAATCTTCCAATCCTCCTGGTCTCATAAAAGGCATCTCCCAAACAAGGGATGAGAGCTACTCACTTATCACATTGAAAGACACATCCTTATTTTGTCATTAGTGGTACAACTTACCCAAACCTTGTGATAGGATCAATAAACA
Source organism: Pelochelys cantorii (assembly GCA_032595735.1). NCBI lineage: Eukaryota > Metazoa > Chordata > Testudines > Trionychidae > Pelochelys > Pelochelys cantorii. Next base: position 37,925,057 of record CM064332.1, read on the forward strand.
TTCTCTGCTATCAAACTTCTGCCTTGATTTCTTCACACCAAAGCTATGATAGAGCATAATAACAAGCTCAACTCTTCCAGTGGCTAACAATTTTAAAATACTTGATGTTAATGGCTATGTACCCAAGTAACTTGAATGCACGATTATCAGACCCATACGCAGGAATTTGTGTGTGTGTGTGTGTGGAGGGGGGGAGGTGCTTTTTTTTGTAAATGTGGAGCCAAGGGTGTGAATGCAGCCTCCGTGGTCCCCCAAGTAAAGCAGAGAAATCAGTCCCAGCCTTCTCCCAGCTGGCCAGAGCATGGAGGAGGGGGACTCGGGCAGCGTGCCGCTCCTACCTTCCCCGGGCTGGCCAGAGCATGCTTACTTGGAGGACCATGGGAGTGCTTTCGTACCCTTCGCACTCCTCCCTGCATACGGGCTTGATTATGAACAGAAAGGGGCTATAATATTATGGTAATGATCTTGATCCTGCAGTCTATACTCAGGCTGATTTCCCATGGGTTGTAGCAGGAGTGTGCTTGAATAATGACTGTAAAATGGGATTTGATAGCAATTCAGTTTTACTGAGAAAACATAATGCCAACATTACCATGTGAGATTAAGATATAAAAGAAAGTCCAGCTCAATCCCTGTATAAAGCCCTAACACAATGATTACAAATGTTTTTGATGCTTTGATATCATGTCCTACCCATTTGAAATATCTTTATTTTAAAACTGCTTCATTGCTCTTTTAGATCAGTGCATATTTGTGGAGACCTAGTTATGTCAAAACAGAAACACTAATAAAAAATTTATAGTACAAGGACAGCAACCTATACAAATCCCTTTAAAATAATAGATTGTCACAGTTTGAAGATGTGAATTAAATCTGCCGTAAGTCTAATATAATACTTTACTAATAGATTTACTAATATAAATCTAGATTTTCCTAAGCTTTATAGTACTTACACTTTCTTTCAGGTTCACAGCTGTAGCTGGTTGAATAATAGAAAAAAACATATTCATAACTTACTGTTGATGGCATTTTTTTGAAATTCTCCAAATTTTATACATCCATCTAGAGAGCTGTCAAATAATGAATTTGAAAAAATCAGGGCTGTTGATTAATTGCAATTAATGCAAACAATTAACCATGATTACAAAAACAATTATGATTAATGCCATTGCGATCATATTGTGGAACAATAATAGAAGACCATTTGAAATTTATTAAACATTTTTGGATGGTTTTCTACATTTTCAAATATATTGATTTAAATTACAACACAGGTTACAAAGTATACAATGTTCACTTTATATTATTCTTACAAATATTTGCACTGTAAGTATGACTAAATATTTTTCAGTTCACAAGTATAGTAGTGCAATTTCTTTATTATTAAAGTGCAATTTAAAAAGGAAGGGGTTTTTGTTACATATTTACACTCTAAAACAAAACAATATAAAACTTTATAGCCTACAAGTCCTTTCATTGACTGCCACAGAGCCACGTGAATGCTTGTTCTCAATTTGAGGTAACATCAACAAGAGGGGGACTGAATGATCTCCTGCAAATGTAAACAAACTTGTCTGAGTTACTGGCTGAACAAAAAGTAGGACTGAACAGAATGGTAAGCTCTAAAGTTTGATATTGTTTTATTTTTGAATGCAGTTATTTTTGTACATAAATTTACATTTGTAAGTTCAGTTTTTATGATAAAGAAATTGTACTGCAGTACCTCTAATGGAGGAATTGAAAAATACTATTTCCTTTGATTTTTACAGTACAAATATTTGTAATAAAAATAAATATAAAGTGAACACAGTATACTCTGTATTCTGAGTTGTAATTGAAATCAATATATTTGAAAATGTAGAAAACATCAAATATTTAAATAAATGATATTCTATTTTTGTTTAATTTCATGATTAACCACACCATCAATCACAATTTTAATTGTTTGCCAGATCTAGAAAAAAGCTAAAATCTCTTTTGTGTAAATTACTTGCAACAAGTAATTTTAGCAATTACACTTAGGCTGCGTCTAGACTGGCATGATTTCGCGCAAATACTTTTAACGGAAAAGTTTTTCCGTTAAAAGTATTTGCGCAAGAGAGCGTCTATACTGGCATGTGCCTTTGCGCAAAAGATTTGCTTTTGCTCAAAAGCATCTGTGCCCAGTATAGACGCTCTCTCGTGCAAGAAAGCTCCAATGGCCATTTTAGCCATCGGGCTTTCTTGCGCAAGAAATTAACGTTCCTGTCTACACTGGCCCTCTTGCACAAGTATTCTTGCGCAAGAGGGCTTATGCCTGAGCGGGAGCATCAAAGTATTTGCGCAAGAAGCACTGATTTTGTACATTACAAAGTCAGTGTTCTTGCGCAAATTCTCGCGGCCAGTATAGACAGGCGGCAAAATCTTGCCAGTCTAGACACACCCTTAATGTACTACATAATAAAACAGGAAAATGTATTATTGATGAGGAATAAATATATGGCTAATATACATCTATTGACTTAGATTGTGCTTTATCATGTATAAATATAAAATGAATCTGAAGTGAAATCCAGCCTTCAGTTCAGTGCTGTTCAGTGGAGTGCATTGCAGCTCCTTTCTCTCTTGCCAATATGGGTACATTTACACTTTGAGCTGAAGGTGCATTTAGAAGCATTTGTAAATGATTATAATCATATAATTATATGAGGTTTTTGATAATAGTTGAATAGAGGACTACATCAGCTGCAATGGCAAGGTGTCATTACATCCAAATTACCTTGCTTCTGAGACTCTATAAAATGGGTGGCCAAACCGTGCCTCCCAGAGCCCCCTACGCACTCACATTCTCCATCTATTAGACTGAGAGGAAGCTTGGGATATCTGCCTTACAGGAGTTTGGTGGGGAAGTGGCTTCTGTCCAGCAGAAAGGGGAGCCTCATGGCTTCGATAGGAGCAGGGCTAGATCCCCAACAGGCATGCCCCACCTCTCAGACATCTGAAGGAAAGAATCAGTACATTTGGCCACCCCGCTATACCTCATCAACATAGTATCTGAGAATTTTAAATAAACATAAAAGCTTGCCAAGTTTGACATTTTATACACCAAACTCAGAGCAGTGAAAGGGATACCATGAAGATGAAGAATTTTAATTGAAACCTGAATGTTTGCATTTATTATATTTATTAAAATGTATGTAGTCAGTTTCCTGGGCTTTTCTGCCTATTGGTAAGAATGTATAATGTGTCAGTTTTCTGCAACAGTAGATAGAAATTTTCTGCACTTCTAATCTACTGCCACTGGTGCTGCTACTGGCAATGGGTAATGTTTTAAGTATTTGCATGAGTGAGCACATTTGAACTACCTTACCATTCATTCTTAGGAAACATTGTATCTATTTTGACCATACATTTACTTGCAATTCTCTCTTTTATAAAATATCAAAAGGCATCTGCGGTCTGCCAAGTTTCGTTTTATTTTTTTAAGTCAGCCTTCTTAAAGCAAAGCAAAAGGCATCATGAAACCCATACAAAAATTGTATTTGGCCCTTGTCAAAATTCAGGAAAAAATGCTCTTCAGTGGAGTACATATTATATCAAATTTCAAATTCATGTTAATTTAGCATGAAGTTTTATGTTTGAAAATGATGTGATGACAATGGCAATTAAACCTCATCTACTGAGATACAAAGGAGAGTGGGATATTACCGCATGATATATTTGAGAGGATTCTGTTACATAAGGTTATTGAATCCTTTGCAAGCAGGTGCCTAAAAGTCTCTCTATAATAATAATAAAACCACAGGATCACAGAAGTTACAGAATAAGATTGCAACTGTTATCACTATCAGTTATTGTTATTTTTTGTGTTTAATGCTTAAACAAAGCATTTTGTGTATTTAATGCTTAAACAAAGAGCTAGGTAGATAGCCTGATGTGACAAGTTGCTCCAGGACTATTCTACCCCCTGCTGCCACCTAGACATACCCACCCAAAGAAAAACATCACCATGGACAAGTGAGGTAGTGAGTTTAGACCTCTGAATATTGTCTAGAGAAACCACTGAGGTGCTGATACTGGTGGAATTGACAACTCTTGATGCTACAGTTGTTAGAAAGAACAGGAAAAGTCAGTAGCTAGTCAGGACCCACACAAAATGAGATAAAAGGCTTGTCGGCTTCTTATAAGGGAATATTGTGGGTGAAGCTGAGAGAAGAAAGTACCTCCCCAGACCTACCTCAAACACCCAGACTCATTTCAGGGCTAACAAACTGATAGCATCTTCAGTTAAAGCTTGTGACAATCTGTTCATTAGTTGTGGCATTTAAAAGTCTAGGTGACTCTTACAGGACTAACAAGGGGCTTACAGCAGAAGATGCCTTACTCCCGTGAGCTATCCCAATGTTGAAAGACAGAAGCCCTCATTTAATCCACAGGGCAGGACCTATCAAGCCTCCTTACACTGGCAGAGCAGAGCATCTCAGTTGCAGACCTACAGAAATGATTGTAATGGAAAGAGCAAATCAGTCCTTGCTCATTCAACATTTGCCTTTCTCCTGAAATTGCCAACAAGAGTGCTAGCTAGTCAATTGTGGTGACTTTTGTGAATGAACACCTGTCCTTTAGGAAATCAATAGAGACCACCAGGCAAAAATAAAATAATGTTAGCTTTTTGCCTGTAAGGAGTTGAACTAAATTCAAACCTATAACTTTAAAAGTGAAAAGTTAAATGTTCCTTTACCAGTACTTTCTGTCATCCAATTTCCTGTCTTAATGACTTTAATAATGAAAGTTGTAGCAAGTTAGAGTTCCAAATACACTACACTATACAGGTATTTGTCCAATCCTGGAAACATCTGTGGGTAAGAATAGAATTCAAATTAGCCAAACCTAGATATTTTTGAGAGGATCAAGCAGATGAGGATCAAAGAGAGAATAGTAGGGAATGGCAGCAAACAGACTATCTCTGAATGAGGTGGTTAGGCTTCAGAGTGGATGAAGACCTCAAAACCTAGCAGAAGGCTATGGAAGACACAAGCCTTTTAGCAATTAAGGTACAGATTTATTTTTGACTTGCTATGAATTATTTCATTGTTTACTGAGACTTTTTGCTAGATAACTACTTTTTGTGTCTCTCCCCAGATGCTGGAATCCTGGGAGTTGACATTCTTCCAGCTCCAGTTAAGGTGGACCTCTCCCCAAGAAAACTGGCACATAGATGGTCAGAATCAGGATAATTTAAAGGTTAGCAGGGAGTGATGTAGGACATGGTGCAGCTCATTATTGTAAGTTAATTTTATTTTTCACTAATAACTCTGATCTCTGCAGTGACTCTTCAGTGTAGAAACTTGTATCTAATGACTATTTTTTCAGATCAGAGGAGAGCAGGAATTCCTGGGAGACTAGTAGATGCGTGAGAGAGAGAAGTATACTTTTGAGTCTGTTATTGTAAATTTTGAGTGTTAATTTAGAATGTAATTTTTGGCTTGTATTAGGACTCAGGATGGCTATTTCACTGTTCTTCTCAGACAGCTCTGTGTGCAAATTAGAGCTTTCCTACTGTTGTAGTTTTTATTTTTTATGTATGAGCATATCAGGGAAGGTGTTGGTCCTTAAAAGGATAGGCTGAGCAGTAAGAAGGTGCAGGTAGGAGAAGGATACTATGGATAGTGACATGCAGTAAATACCTGTTACTCATATGAATGCAAATATGTTTGAAAAAATATGGGTTTGTAAAAGTGCTAGACTGGTTTCTAAGTATATCATTTCTGAATTGAGTAGTAGTCACCTCTTTAAGATAAAAGTTTATGGAATGAAACAATATTACATTATCCAAGATATATTTAAACGAGTATAATATGGTTCAGAGGATAGTTTGTGGACATGAAAAAATATTCTTCCTTGTATGGTGGGAATTTCAAACCACTGGATGCAGATGCGGTTTTTAACAATAAAAAAGTAGACTGAAATGATTCAAATGCACTTGGTAAGCAACAAATGTAAATGATCTGAAACTTCAAATGTTCTTCCTTTTATTTATAGCATTGGTAATAAAGAACAAATTAAATTTTAATAGAGAGAGTGTTTTGGGGACCATTTTATCATGATAGTAAATTTGCTGAAGCAAGACTTAGGCTACATCTATACTGCAAGCCTCTTGCAGAAGAGCAAATGCAAATAGAGCTCTCATTTGCATATGCAGTGCTCTCATTTTCATTTCCTCTTGCTTTCCCTTTTGCGCAAGAGGTTTTTGCACAAAAAAGCGCTGTGTAGACACTGTGATCCCCCCCCTTGAGAAAATGGATTTAGGATTGCTTTTTAAAAAGTGTTTATGACTACAAATGCAGGAACATTTTAGTTGTAAAAATATTAATAGCTTCATTCCTATATTTCAGATTGCAGAATAAAAGGTTTTCTCTGTTTGACTGTGTAGATTCTGCAGGATTGGGGAAATGTTTACTTTATCACAGTTATTAAAGGTTTCTTTACAACTTCACTACCCTCATCTTTACCCTTTCTCAGTGAGAGAGGCAAAGGTAACAATACGAATTCTGTAAAGATTCAGAATTCCTTTTAAATCTCTGACTCATTCTAAAGCATTCTAGAATACACAAAGATTGTACAGCCGGTACCCGAGTTGCGAACAGTCAAATTACGACTGTTCGCATTTACGACCAAAGCTCCCATGGAGCAGTCATAAAAGCGGTCCCCGAGTTACGAACACGACCCGCACTTACGAACAGCGCAGTCGCTATGTAACTCAATGGGGTCCAAGTTACAAACAGATTGAGTTACGGCCAAGTGTTTGGTCCGTAACTCGTTCGTAACTCGGGGAGAGGCTGTAGATCAGAAATTTGACATTTTGCTAAGATTAAAATAAATTCTTCTTCGAGTGATCCCCATGGGTGCTCCACTCTAGGTGTCGGGCTTGTCCCGGTGCCACTGGTCGGAGGATTTTACAGCCGTAGTCAGCCGGACTGCGTATGTGTGGTTAGCGTCTCGCATCGTTCGCGCCTTTCTACTGTCATGCGGTCTGGCTCCCACCAGTTCCTCTCAACCATCCTTGGTTGCTGCGGAGCTCCCTTCTTCTCCTCAGTGTGAGGATTGGTCATCTGGAAAAAAAGTTACAGTTTAGAGTTTTATAGTTAGTTAGTTGTTCCTGTTATACCGTTCCGGTTAATTTAAAAAAAATTTTTTTTTTACTTAGTTGTTAGCTTAGTTAGTGTTAGTTAGTCTCTTAGTCATATTAATTCAGGGTCCTTTTTATATACCATAGCAGGCATGGGAGTGTGTATTCCTCTAGAAGATCATCTCCAGCATATTCAGATCGCTTCTACAAGCAACGTCATAGCTCCTATGGGCGTCACAGATCTCACTCATACGCCCATTCCTCATGCTGTTGTCATTCTTCATCACACCATCATTATTCGCCCCGGTGCACACCCAACAGTCGAAAGGTGTCTATATATAAACCTCTTGGAGCTGAGGGCTGTCTTCCATGCATGCAGACACTTTCACTCGCACATAAAGGGCACTACCGTCAGAATGCTGATGGACAATGTAGCTGCAATATATTACATAAATAGACAAGGAGGAGCAAGGTCACGCTCCCTATGTGCGGAAGCGGTGCATTTTTGGAATTGGTGCATACAAAACAACATCACCGTCACAGTGTCTTACTTACCTGGCACCAGCGATGTCATTGCAGGCGCTCTCAGCAGGAGATTTCCCATGGATCACAAATGGGAAATAAGGACGGATATTCTCCAACACATCTTTTGCATGTGGGAAACACCTGTGCTAGATCTGTTCGCCACTTCCAGCAACGCAAAGTGTCGCCTCTTTTGCTCCAGAGCGGGCATCGGCAAGGGCTCACTCGGGGATGCTCTTCTAATCAATTGGAGGAAAACACTCCTTTGCACTTTCCCCCCAATGGTCCTCATTCCCAGAACGTTGGAAAAAATCAAAGCAGAATCGGCAACTGTAATCCTCTTAGCTCCAGCTTGGCCGAGACAGCCACAGTACCCGTTCCTGCACAGCATGTCAGTAGCGCCACCTTGGCTGCTCCCTCCCCTCCCAGATCTTCTCTCACAAGAACATGGTTCTCTCCTTCACCCCCGACCAGACTCCCTACATCCGACGGCATGGCTCCTAACTGGCTCAGGCCAGGAGACGACATCTGTTCAGATCAAGTCAAAATGATATTAATACACAGTAGAAAATCATCCACTCAGAGTACTTACCTTGCAAAATGGCGTAGATGTTTGCAATGGTGCTCTCGCAGCAACATCAAGCCTCAGGGCACTCCTCTACACCATATCCTTGACTACGTCATCCACCTGCAGAGCTCCGGACTTTCTCTTTCGTCTCTGAAAGTACATTTGGCAGCTATCAGTGCTTTTCATTCTCCCATTGAGGAGGTATCAGTGTTTGTGCATCAAACTACCAAAAGGTTTCTAAAAGGCCTAATGAACTTACACCGTCCTTGAACTTACACCACCCCCCTCCTGGAATCTGGATCTGGTACTCGATACCATCATGTACCCTCCTTTCAAACCACTAGCTACCTTATCATTACAAATGCTCACTATGAAAGTAGTCTTTCTACTTGCGATCACATCAGCATGCAGAGTCAGCGAGCTAGCGGCACTGATGGCAACTCCACCCTTTATGTTTTTCTCAAAGGATTCAGTCACATTATGCTTTCACCCAGCATTTACTCCCAAGGTGTCTTCATCCTTCCATATTAACGAACCTATTGTCCTTCCATTTTTTTATCCCAAGCTTCATTTGTCACAGAGAGATGCATTACTACATACACTCGATGTACGCCAGGCGCTTTCCTTTTATATAGACAGAACTCGACAGTGGCACCACATAGGCTTCTGTCAATTGCACAGCGCTCCAAAGTCAATGCACTCTCTAGCCAACTTATAGCTAGACTTATAGGCATATGCATCTGCATATGCATCACTACTTGCCATTCGTTAAGGGATAAACCTCTTCTCTCATGACCAAAGACACGGTAGCGACCTCCATGGCCTTCGCCCGAGGTGTCCCACTGAGTGATATTTGCTGAGCAGCCACCTGGGCTTCCAGAACCTCTTTCATGCGTCATTATGCTATAGTATGCCTCGTAAAATGAGGTATACAGGATCTGTCGCCAAAGGCTTTAGTGAGCAATAGAACCGTGGCTAGACTGCCGCTTTTCGTCGCCAAAGCTCCATGGCGACAAAAAGTGGCGGCCATTTTTATGCTAATGGATCACGGGAGATTTAAATCCCCGCTTCATTAGCAATTTCAGTATGTCTAATTTACATCCCTCTGGCGAAAGAGGGATGTAGTCTAGACAGACCCCTAGAGTGGAGCGCCCACGGGGAACACTCGAAGAAGAAGAAGAAGTTACTCACCTTGGTGCAGTAACGATGGTTCTTCGAGATGTGTCCCCGCGGGTGCTCCACGTCCCGCCCTCCTCCCCGCTCCCGGGTTTGTTTTTGTCTTGTTTGAGATACCGAGCAGTGAGAGGAACTGGTGGGAGCCGGACCACGCGACAGTAGAAAGGCGCAAACAGCACAAGATGCTAACCGCGCATGCGCAGTCCAGCTGACTACGGCTGTAAAATCCTCCAACCAGTGGCGCCAGGACGAGCCCGACACCTAGAGTGGAGCACCCACGGGGACACATCTCGAAGAACCATCGTTACTGCACCAAGGTGAATAACTTCTTCATATAGTTAAATGCTTTTCACCGTTTTCTGATAGCCTTAACTATTTAACATTTTAGCATTTATTTATAACACAATTTCTATTTTATGATGGACTAGAATGTCCATCATAGCCAGTTGTTACCTTTAGTAGGACCAAGATAGCATTCTATCCAAATGAGCACTTTCAACCTGATTTGCATTAATCTTCTAATCCAAACTTTTCATAAGCTGTTATATATCCTCTTTTCCATGTCCCCAGTTCAGAACTATCCGAATCTAGCTCAGTTCCTGAAAAGTCAAATGTGGCTAAAGTGTATAGACTCCTGAAAATACTGCATGATGTGGAGTGTATGAAATGTTTTCCAAGAGAGCCTGATGAGGAGAGAGTCTATTCACTGAATGAACAGCATTGCAAGCATATGCAGATAAAGAGTACTGAAGAGGCTGGATAGATCAATGAGTCCTCTAATACCTTTCTTTCTTTTTGGGAATCTTGGGATAAAATTTTTTTCTACATCTGGAATCTGTTTGTTCTGTTGATGCCTCTTTTGAGAAATCTTATAAAATAATTTTAAAAAATCATAAAAACAGCATGACCCAAAAAAGTTAAGCTCTTAAAGCCAAGTTTAGGCTCCTAAAAAGTGGCTTGATTTTTATCAAAGATGCTAAGCATCCACGATTCCTGGTCAAGACAAGGTGACTACAGTTGCTTAGCATCTTTCAAAAAAATCAAGACACTTGTTTAGGAGCTCGAATACGGCATTAGGAGTTTAATTTTAGGCCCCCATGTTAGAAAATTATGGCCAAACAAATTGATTTCCTCCACATCAGAACTGTATGTAAAGTACACCATAAATATTAATAATATAAATTTCATCTTGCAGAACTAATTCATGACAAGAAAACAGATTTCAGAAAATTCCAAAAATATGCAGGGGGATATTTTTTGGGGGAAGACAGAGGTTCCAGGAAGTATCAGGCTCACTGTTAGAGATGCTGTTTTTTTATTCTGCTGTTGGCACAGGAGGAATGGAGAATGTAGGTATTTAAAATTTGAGCTTGTCATTTTGATTTGTTAGGAGGGTATGCTGTAGCTGGGTTATTTCATGTGGGATACTGGGAGAAGAGAATTAGGGTTAGGTAAAAGAGAAGAGAATTAGGCAGTGGTAAAGAATATAAAAAGTTTAAATGGTGAATAAGTTGGACAGAAGTAGTTATGAATTCTCTGACAAGATTTCCTTTTGTTTTCTTTCTTTCCATATACTTAATTCCATAGGGCACCTGCCAGTTTCCACCATTTGTTTATAGGAATATTATTTTTTAAAGGGGGAGCTTTAATACCTCCAAAACTGACACTGGTACAAGATGGTGCTTGTGAAGTGAGCAGACCCTTACCAGCAGTTTGAGCAGTAAAAAAACATTAATCTCTTCTAGTACTTCCCATGGAAATTCTGTTTGCAGATTTTTAAGGCCACAAGGAACCATGGTGATCATCTAGTCTGACTACTTGTAAGACTCAAGTCATATACTGTCACCCAGTAATTTCTGTATCAAGTCCATAAACTTTGTTTGAGATCTACCATCTTTATTAGAAAGCAATCCAGTCTTGATTTAAAAACTTCAGGTGATGGACAACTTATTATATCACTAAGCTAGTTGTTTCAAATATATCCACTGTTAAAAATATGTGCCTTAATTTCTAATCTAAATTTGTCTAACTTCTGATTTCTGCCATTGGATCTCATTCTGTATTTTACTTCCAGATTTAAGAGCTGTTCACTATGGGCACGTCTACACTGCAGCTTTATTTCAAAATAACGTTAGTTATTTTGAAATAAGAAGGTGAGCATCTACACAGCAAGCCCATTATTTTGAAATTATTTCAAAATAACGGGCTTCATATTCCGGAATAATAAACCCTCATTTCACGAGGAATAATGCCTATTTCGATATAGTTATTTCCAAATAGGGTGTGTATAGACGGTGCAGCTATGGTTGTTTCAAAATAATTGGCCTCCAGGGCTTCTCACAGCTGCCCTGGTGGCCACTCTGTCCAAACCCATCAGAACTCTATAGTTCGCCTTCTCCTGCAGCCTTTAAAGGGAAAGAGCTTGTGGCACAAAGCAGGCCTTGCCAGCCCTGTGCCACACTGCAGCAGCCTTCACTGCCTTCCCTGCTGCCACGACAGACCCCATGCTCCCACCAAGCCCCCCATGACTGCAAGTGAGCTGGCAGCCAGCTCCCAAGCCCCTGCCTGGGGGGCGGAAGAGGAGGACACCATCCTGGTCTGGTGAGGAGATCCTGGATCTCATTGAGGTCTGGGGAGAGAAGGCTAACCTCAGGATCTCCTCACCAGATGCAGGAATGCCGATGTATATAGCTGGATGGCCAACAGCCTGTTCCAGAAGCACCCAAGAGCAGGTGTGCATGAAAGTCAAAGAACTGCGCCAGGCTTACACAAAGGCCAGGGATCAGAGCTCCCGCTCCAGAACAGCACCTCAGTCATGCCAGTATCACAAGCATCTCCACTGCATCCTGGGAGGGGGGGTCATTCCACCTCCCCTCCCCACACCCTGCTTGTCAATAACTCCAGCCTGGACACGCCCGTCATCAGCCTCCATGAGGGTGGGCCTGTGGATGAGAAGGAGGACGGGGTTGAGGAGAAAGAGGAGGCCAGCACCAACACCATGCCCACCAACCAGGAGTTCAGCCTATCCCTTGATCTGTTTCCCCCTCCCAGGATGTTGCCCAGGGCTCAGACAAAGCCAGGGAAAGCCCATCAGATGAGTTTCATTACTTTCCCTAGACACACGTGGGGGGAGGCAGTGGGTGGCAAGGGGCTGCGTACTCTTCACTTGGCCTTCTCAGTCTGGGGATCATACAGCAGTCTGTGAATGTGGGTGGACATGGAGCACCAGTCCAGAGCAGACAGCTGCATGAGGCTGCCATAAAGGAACCTTGTGCTCCTGATCACAGGGTTTCTGGAGAGACCTGTCTTAGTCCTGACTCTGTAGTAGGATACCTTCCCACCACAAGGCTGGGGTCATTGACATGCACATACAGCAGTGCTGTGCAGAGCACAGGCTCATGCCCGCACTCCTGGGGCAGCATCCGCTCCTGGTCAAGCATGGCAAGGTGGAGGACACCAAGCCCCTGCATGGGAACCTGCCAGGGGGAGGAAGTGGAGGGTACCCCAGTAGCACTCTTTCCAGAAAGTGGCATCTGCTGCTCTCACACATCTCCCCCAACACCCTTTCCCCCTCCAGCGGGCAGGGATACAAGTCCTCTTCCTGTGGGAGGCTGCCACTGCCAGACCCGGCGTGTGTGTGGTATGGAGGGAAGGTGAGCCACCCTATCATCTCCTCCGGCCTACAGGCTTCTGGCCTGGCTGACACCTTCCCATGGCTGCTTGTACCCAGGACGTGGAGGTAGCGAGGCTCCCAGGGACATCTGTGCCCCTGCAGGAAAGTGCATGCTGTCTAGGCCAAAGAAGGCCTGTCTTGAAGCACATCGCCATCATCTGAACCGAAATCTTTCAGTGTTGGCTCACATTAGGGCTAGGCTTCATGCACAGTGTCTCCTGGGCTATGTCTAGACTACATGGCTCCGTTGACGGAGCCATGTAAAATAGTTTATTCATCATAGGCAAAGAAGCGGGGACTTAAATAATCCCCGCTTCATTAAAATAAACATGGCCGCCACGCTGTGCCGACGATCAGCTGATCCGGCACAGTGGGGCAGTCTAGACGCACCACGGTCGACAAGGGACGCCTTTGTTGACCGCTCCGGTATGCCTCGTGAAACCTCAGGAAGGGTGAGAAGGGAGGGCAGGGGAAGGGAGGAGTGGGGGACGAAAGGCACACAAGGCAATGCAGAGGCCCCTTGTGGAGAGGACCAGGGGAGAGTGTCACAGGTGTCCTCAGCTGAAACTCATCCTCAGGGCCTCCTGGATGTGCACAGCCCCTTGATGGGGCTGCCAGATGGCAGTAGCGTGCGTCTGCTCAAAGACCCTTGCAAAATGCTTGGCCTCTGCCCCCCACCCTGACAGGAACGTCTTCCCCTTGTTCTTGCACAGGTTGTGCAGGATACAGCAGGCCACCGCCCCCTGGGGGATGTTCCATTCGCTGATGTCCAGGTGGGTCAGAAGACAGTGGAACCACCCTTTGAGGTGACCAGAGGCACCCTCCACCACTATGCAGGCCCTACTCAGCCTGGCATTGAAGCATTTCTTGGTGGGGCCCAGGTGTCCTGTGTAGGGGTTCATTAGCCAGGGAAGCAAGGAATAGGCTGAGTTACCCATGATGTACATGGGCACATTCATATCCCCGACCCTGGTGGTGCAGTTGGGGAAAATTGTGCTGGTGTGCATCTTCTGGAAGAGGCTGGAGTTTCAGAAGATGCATGCGTGGTGCGCCTTCCCTCACCGCTCGATGTTCATGTCAGTGAAGTGGCCACTTCATCATGGAGGTTTTGCAATTCCACCTTCACAAAAGTTCTGCTGGGGATGGGGTACTTGGGAGTTGCTCCTGCTGTGGGAAGGGGCTTGGGCTCACAGACCTCCCAGGGGCTCTAGCAACCCTGTGATTCTCTGTTTGTTTCCCTGGGGAACCCCATTCCTGGAGTTCACTACCCTCCTGTTGCAAGAGAGTTATACCTGCATGAGAATGGTTCTGATGGTTGATCTCATGCTGAACTGGTTCCCAACAGAGTGGTCGCTGTCCGGTGTGGCAAGCTTCCAAATAGTGATGGCGACACACTTCTGAAGGGGGATGGTGGGTCTCATGTGGGTGTCCCGTTGACAGAGGGCAGAGGTGAACCACTCACACAGCTCCAGGAAGGTGTCCTTCCACAGGTGGAAATTCTGGATCCACTGCTGATTGTCCCAGTGCTCAATGACGATCCGTTCCCACCAGTCGGAACTGGTGTCCAGTTGCCAGAAATGGCGATGCATAGTATGCAGGAGAGGGTGGGAGGAGCTGTGCTTCATGAGCACCACATAGAGGGTTTGTCTACACTAGCCCCCTAGTTCGAACTAGGGAGGCTAATGTAGGCATTCGAAGTTGCAAATCAAGCCCGGGATTTAAATATCCCGTGCTTGATTTGCATCTTCCCGGCCGGTCGCCATTTTTGAAATTACAAGTTCGGACTAACTGCCCATGTCTACATGCAGCAGGGACTCGGTAGTTTGAAATAAAGCCCTAGTTCGAACTACCTGTTAAACCTCATTCCAGGAGGAATAACAGGTAGTTCGAACTAGGGCTTTATTTCGAACTACCAGGTCCCTGCCGCATGTAGATGCGGGCAGTTAGTCCGGACTTGTAAATTTCAAAAATGGCGACTGGCCGGGAAGATGCAAATCAAGTGCAGGATATTTAAATCCCGGGCTTGATTTGCAACTTCGAATGCCTACATTAGCCTCCCTAGTTCGAACTAGGGGGCTAGTGTGGACATACCCAGAGAGAGTTGAGTAGGTGCCCCACAGGGAGCTGCGGATCCTGGTTCTGCTATGCCATGTGGACAGCCTGCAAAAACTGCACCAGGAAGTGCAGCATGAGGTCAAGGAGTTGGAGACTCCTTTGCAGCAGGTCCGGCTCCATGGCAGAAGTGCTGTGGTGTCCACAAGGGCAACCAGAGCAGGCAGTGAGAAAAGTTTGCTGTCCCCAGAGGAGGTAGACAATGGAGAGGAAACTGAGACACAGCTATAGAGGGGCGCCCCTTTAAACACTAGCCTCAGAAAAAAGGCGGACTATCAGAATTTATATCCGAAAAAGAAGGGAGAGGGAAAAAATGCACCTGTCAATAGTGGTGCCACTGCTAATGAGGCTAACTGAATGGGAAGTGTCCTGTATTTAGCTTTTGATGTCAATGATGTATCAAATGTAAGGCCATCCAGTTAATGGGCCATCCAGTTAATGTCTTATTTAGGCCAAGGGAAACAGTGTTAAATTTTGCATATGAAGGTCAATTCTACACATTCTCTCTGTAGTTGGCTTGTGAATGATGCTATATATATTTTTGTTAGTGTTTAAGGCGCCACAGGACTACTCAGGATTGGTACTTAAGTAACTTATTCTGGAGGGTATGGCTGCTCTCTTTGCCTGCAAAGTCACAGGACTGAGCATTTTACACATTGTGAGGTATCTTAAGTACTGAGGCAGCTATATAGCACTAAATTCTAATGCATTCTTTCTTTAATGTTCCAGTATTTAGTATGTGTTTTAAAATAAGACTCAAATGGCTAACTCCTACTGGCACTCAGGAAGATGTTTTGTTGTAGATTCTGTATTATTTCCTTCTTCTGCGATCATTACTTCTATGATGTACATGGCATTTGCCATTTTTCTGTGACTAATTCATATTTTCTCTTTAAATTTATCATGTGAAGTAACAGCCATAATTAAGAGCTAGTCATGGTAACTAAATATCAGTTCACTCTAATACTCTACATTTTGTAGCATTCAAGGATCTCAAAGTGCTTTGCACACATAATGAATCTATCCTCATATCAATTCTGTATGTAGTCATTATCTCCAGGCAATCCATCACTTTTTTCCATTTCATACATGAGGAAACTGAGGAACAAAGTTTCAGTATTTTCATTAGGATCACAAGGAATTCAATGGCAGAGGCAAGAACAGAACCCAGATGTTTTGACTTCAGTGCTGTCTTAACTAACTAGAGACAACCATCCTGGCAATGACTTGGGTGAATTTGTATTTATGCAGAATAATTGGTTGTCTCAGCTCTAGCTGTACACCTACAAAAGAAGATACAGTATGTAAGTTATGCTGAAGCAGACATTAAAGACCATATTAATTAAACTGTGTAAATGTAAAGCCAATTCCCTCCTCTGTCTCTTCTAGTGCACTCTGGAGGACATTGTTAAATGCATAAATGACAAAAAGTTGCATAACTTCATGGGAATTGGTGCCGTAGGGTATGTCTACATTGCATTCCTCTTTCAAGGAGTAAGGGTTATTTCAAAAGAAGGGTTTTTTCTCGAAATAACCGCATCTAAACAGCATTTTTTATCTCGAAATAGGGTATTTTGAAAAAGCGGCTGGCCGCAATTATGCAAATGAAGCACGGGAAATTTAAATCCATGCTTCATTTGCAATTTCGCTCAGCTGCATTTGCATTCCTCTCTTGAAAGAGGAATGCAATGTAGACATACCCTTAGTGACCTTTGACCCTTTGGAAATCTCCCTCTGTCTACTCTGTGTATGCTTTGCTTACATTGTAAGCTTTATAGCACACAGAAATTGCCTGTATTTTATATCTTATGCAGCACTGTGCATATTGTAACAAATAGTATGCCTAAAAATAATAGTTCATCCAGACTAAAAATACTTTAATGGTTAAGTGCTGACATAGACGTTGCCACCTGTGACAAAACCATGTAAGTGTAGTGAATGATAAGCTAGGCAAATATGAGGATTTTGGTACAAGGTTTTTTTCATTTGAGTATTTAGTAATGTTTAAAAGCAGCAGTTCAGATGAACAGTGCTTCTAAGAGCATGTTTTATTGTGGCTGTGCCAAGTGTTTGGATTTTTAGACAATCCTGTGTCAAAATTCACAGGTCAGTTCACTTGTTAGCTCAGATTTACTTCTTATTTGAAGGGTGTTCTGTAGTTTTACATTTCTCTTAAATAATTTATGGATAATGAAAGTATTTGCCTCCTTAGCTTTGACAACATTTTTATCTGCCACTATTTTCATATATTTCTGGATTCCTCTTGTTATTCGTGTCTGTTTTTTCTTATGGTCAATGGAAATAAAACAGTGCCTGTTAATTAACCTTTGTAATTTTGAGTCTTCATGTGAGTTTGTGCTAAATAATAGTGAATACATAACTATCTCTTCCAGAAATTTGTGGAAAATAAAAGGGATTATTCTCTTGCACTTGTTTAAATTTTAATTACCTTTTCAAGTAACAAACAAGCTTCAAGCTAAGACATGCATATGTTGAAAACTAGGTCATCTTGTTTATGCACAAATTGTTTTCTGTTCTGCAGAGTGATAGTTTAAAAAATTAATTAGAGGATTTTTCTAGGATTTAGCAAGTCCATAAAATATGTTAGGAGACCCTCAATGCATACAGGTGTATCCATTAATTTTCATGGGTTTTAAAAATTTATTAGAATTCTTCTGTTCTGTATAGGCTTAGATTTACTTTAGCTGATGCTGAATGAATAAATAAGGGTTCTCTTAGTTGAAAAGATAGTTGATGGAATCAGAGTATAAATGTCTCGGACTCTATTTAATCAAAATGATCCATTGCCTTCCATGTTTTTCGATCCACTGTAAAATTTGTAAGGCTCTGCTTATTTTTACCCAGCCTCCTGATTGATCTGAAATTTGGTGACATGTAATTTTTTATGGGTCAGGTGAGGACACAATGCAAGATTATTTTAATGTATTTTTTTCTGATTCCTTCTAAAAGATTAAACCTGGCCCTTTGTGATTATGCTTTGGGACTGGCTTAGCTGCCTCAGAGGCATCCTTTGACCAACTAAGTCTATGGCTAAATCTGAGAAGTTGATTTAAATCTTTCTCAAACAACAATCCTCCTGTCATTGGATGGAAAAGAACCCCAAATAATTCTTTCAGTTTACGAAATTTCTTAAACAGAAATGAGCAAATCTCCAAAGTCGTATCTTTTCTGGAAAATCTTACCATGTTTACACACAATTGTGAAGAATCAGGTTAGCCATCATAATACTGACCACGACTAATTGTTGATTGTAGACAAGGGCAGGTCATGTTCAGCCTCATGTTAACTACTCAAATGCTACAGTGATCAGAATTCTGTATTCAAATGGACCTAGATTATTAAGTCACTTTGGAGCTTTTGAAAATTTTATTCATGATGCTAAATATGACTTGCCTTTAACTCGGCTGACAAGTTACTTCTTACTTGTGATCAATATCATGTCAGCTAACTTGATTCTTTATAATTATGTTTAACTAGGATAAGAATTCCTAGTGAATACATATCCAACAATTCAGATTAGGTTAGCATGAGCACATAGTGTCAATTCTTTTCTGTTCATTAAAATAGCTCAATGTCTTGCATCTCGATAACTGAGCTCATAGGAAAGGCTTTTAAGATTTTTAGTATTCCTGGTTTTAGTCTGGAAGAAAATAACAAGAAAACAGCTGGAGAATTTCTGAACTTTATTATTTTCAGCCCTGTTTATTACCAGGAAGCACAGTGTTAGATGATAATGGGAGGAGAGGGAATGGCTAATCTTCTTTTCAGCAGCCAATAACATTTGGTTCAAATTATGAGAACGCTTTACTCTCTATAAACTTGGATACAAGTCTAGTGCTAATTTCCAACTCTTATAAAGGTTCCTCCAAGCAGACTGAACAGACTGCTTGTCAGTCGTTCTATCAGTTTTTACTACTTAGTAGCAGCATGGCAACAAATATACTAAGTGATGGGACACTTCATTGCTTCTGAAGGCACAAAGCAGGGTCTTCTTGAACCCCTCCATTCTTTCCTACATGCTCCGTGTGTGCCACCCTCCCATCACTCGGTGTTTCAGGGATGCATGTGAATAGTTAAGGCTGTATTTTATATAATTTATAAATTATGCCTTTGCTTTTTGTCTGGGAGAGAAGTCATTCAGGATGTCAACATTTAAAACTTCATTGGGACAAATGGCATGTCCAAAATAGGGGTGTTGGTTAAGTGTAGGGTCTTGTTTTACTTGGCTAATTTTTTTCCCTGTTTAGGAACAGGTCCTTTAAAACTGTTACTATGCTGGTTGAAATTTTTCATCAAAGTTGTTTTTCAATGGAAAATTGTATTTTGACTAAACATATTTAATTGTCTGCTTTACATGGAAATGCTGGTAACTTGTCCAAAGTTAGCTTTTTTGTTTTCAGTTGAAAACCCAAATATTTCAGTTCAAAATGGTCCTTTGGTATCTCATAATAATTGTACTTGGAGAATCTTAAGTACCCACTCTCATCTATGGGGCTAGAGTCTTTGCCTATACCACATTTCTCATCATGTACCCATGTGGGAAGAAACTAGTACTTCCTGGGAGAAGTAATCCAATTGGAGAGACTGCCGAATCAAGAGGAATGGAAGCAGGCACCATGGTAGCATTTTGAATTGAAATATTTGCATTTTCAATATTTTGATTAAGGGCAAATTCATCTTCACTGTCAATTTTCCACACATTAAAAAAATCCTTTAATTTTGACAAGCAGTAGAAATCACTCTTGGTAGAACCATTAATGTCACAAGAGGGCTGGAGGAATAGATTGCCCCTGAAATTTATTAAACTGGAGTATCACCCAAGCAATTAATTAATGATATATACAAGTAGTGTTACATAGCTATGACAGTGATTCTATGATCTTAGATTAACTTGGATTTTGTCAGTGTGTAGGAAGAGCTCCACAAAATTAATGAAAACCCTGTGTGCTGATATAATAGGTCCTAATCTGACTGTGGTACAATTGTACACTTGTACCGGAGAGCAGCATTTTGCAGGAACCTTTATGAGAGGCAGTGTTCCCTATTGGATAAAGCTTTGTACAGGGACTTGGTGAAACCTGAGTTCTACAGGACACCTTTGCCATTCACCGTGGATGCATTCCTGGCACCACCACAAATGGCAAAATTCACTAGTACAAGTTGGACTTTCCTAGTCTGGCCATCTCAGGACTGACCAGTTCCGTATGAGGGATTTTGCCGGACTAGGGGAGGTCATTTCTGGACCCCTGGCTGCCAGCCCCCTAGCCTGGCCTGCTGGCTTCCTGGCTGGCTCCTCACCTCCAGCTGGCCTTGCTGACCTGCCGACCCTGCTGGGCGCATGCTGCTCTGGGGTTCTGAGATCTGCAGGGCAGCTGTGTGCGCTGCCCTGGGGCTCCAGGACCCACCAAGCAACTGCACACCACAGATAGCCCCACCAAGCTATTGCAGCTCCCAGCCCTGCTGGGCAGCCCTGCTGCCACGTACTGATGGCAGGCTTGCTGCAGGCAGCCCACTGCCCAGCTGTCCCCACAGGGATCCTTGCCACTGGCCCTCCACTGGGACTCTCTGGTCCTGCAACATGAGTGCCAGATCATGGATGTTGCTGGGCCAGAGAATCCCAGTTAAGAGAGTTTTGACCTGTACTAGGAGCCATGTTTCCTGACCCTCACGATGATCTCTCAGCAGCTCTCAAACTCACCACAGGGGCTGGGAATCCCAGTGAGTTCCTTGTGTCTCCCAGATCCTCCCAGTGCCCCCAGACAGGGTTGGGAGACACCTGTGAATATGCAGAACCATGACTAATAAACTGCAAGGGTCTCCTGTATTTTCAATTCAGCTGCTAGCTGTATGCTGTCTGTGTGCTAGATACTGTTGTCGGCAAGAGAAAGTCTCAGGCCCGACACTGGGTTCTCAAAGTACAAAGGACGCTACACAGGTATCTGTCAAACACAACTAGTTTATTTCCTGACAGCTAACAGCTGCACCCCTTAACTAGAAGGGCAACATAACAAAGAAGCGGCATATCTTACGTCCCTTCCCTACGTGCTGATGTAGGGCTTAGCTGTTAGTTATCAATCTGGTTCTGATCTAGTTCTACTTGTTCTTTGGCCTTGTTTATGTGATCAGTATGTTAGGGTAAAGAGAATTGTTTTTGCGTTCTTGCCCTTTACCCTTAGCTTATACATATTCTTGCTATACTGGCAACAATACGTATCTTAAATGGCGTATGTTCCCAAAGACTTGCTTCTGGCTCATCAGATATAGGGAAAAGGGAAAGGGGGGAAAGAATGCAGGCCTCACCACCCCTAAACTTGCACGTACAAAGTTCTTCCGCAATTAACCCCTACAGATACCACCACAAGGTAGAATCAGTTAATGTTCAGTGGCGGCCCGTCAATACAGGTGAACTAGGCGGTCCCCTTGGGCACCAAGATAAATGGCCATTGAGAGCTTTGGAGGTGGAGGCGCCGATCGCGCACCGATCATGCGTTTCACCAGTTGCCAGTAGCTCATCTAGGGCTGCTCCTGTTCGTGTTTTTTATATATCCTCTTTAAATATTAAACCTATCCTAAAGTAATAAATGTAACACTTGCTGGTCAACATACAAGTTTGACATATGTTCCATGGAAAGAGGATTGCATTTTAAAAAATATTTTTGTGGCATATAGTAAGCATTGGACTCTCCCTATTATAAATGGAGATATACCTATCTCATAGAGCTGGAAGGAACCTTAAGAGGTCATCAAGTCCAGTCCCCTGCCCTCTCAGCAGGACCAAGTACTATCCCTGACAGATTTGCCCCAGATATCCCCCTCAAAGACTGAGCTCACAATGCTAGGTTTAGCAGACTAATGCTCAAACCACTGAGCTATCCCTCCCCCACAAAATTTTGACTACAAAAATTTGTTCTTATTTTGAGGTCAACTGACAATGATAGCCTCTTAAAATATTGTAGTTTAATAAATTACACTTCTTTTTATAAGCTCTTTTCCTTCTTTTGTAGCCTGTTAATCCCCCTTGTGTAAGGAACCACTCCAATGGTCTCACTTACATTATGTCCATTTTCATGTGTACCATGAAACAACAGATTAAATAAATGTGCTACCAGGATAGATAGAAAGGATAATTTAGAAACCCATACTCCCTATGTATATAGTAAATTAAAGTTAAGCAGAAGTTCACAATAGAAGTGATTCAAGCCAGAATCAGCGACAGAAGTATGTAGAATGACAATGTTAGTGGCCATGTTACTCTGACGCTCTGACCAAAGCTTCTGTGAAGACTTAGAGCTGCTTTAGGCATAAAAGGCAGCTCTTTACTGCAACAAACTGACATCATACTGAAACTGACATGGTCACCCACCAACAATCCAATCCCAAAAGTTTTTCTTTGACCATAGAATTTTTGCCCCTTGCCCTCTTTAAAGATATCCCAGTTTCTGGCTAATCAAATGCATATAACTATTCTGAGGGGTTGATTCTCTCTTTTTTTATTCATATAAAGCTAGATACACTATCTGTTTGTCATGGCAGCTATACCTTGATAGAACTGTTCTCATATGTGCACAAGTAATTCTTAACAGGGATAATCTGACTCTTACACAGAGTACTGCAGAATCCTGACTTCCCTTTAAGGGATGGGTATGATTTGCAAATATGTGTGGGTTGCAAACAGAAGAAAATGGTTCTCTAAATCTTAGACTAAAAATAGTGAAGCTACAGTCTGTATTTTGACCAAAATGTTATCTATGGAAAAACATCTTTAGGGCATGAATAAAGATCTTGGTTATTTCTGAAAAAAAAAAAAACCCCCTGTATTCAACACATTGTTGCCACTCTTGGGCTTTGCCATATTATCCCCATAAAGTTAACATCTAATGATACCCCACCCTACGAGGTCTTTAAAACTCCATTTAAATAGTGCAGATATGTGCTGAGGCCAGCTAAGAAAGAACAGGATGCTTTCCATAGCCATCCTAGAAACAACATACACAGTGGGACTTATTGCAAGAATGAGAATTTGCCATACTTTCTGGTCAATTCAAAATGTGGTGTTCCCCATTCAGTGTGCCCTGTATAGACACCCAAAGATTTTGTTTATAGATTTCCATCAACTTTGCTTTACTTTAGAAATGAAATATGATGTGATAAAAGTGGTACCTCTGCATTTGAGCATAACAGGAACAAGAATTCCCATGAGATAACCAGGTATTTTTTGGTTTATAAACTGGCTTTAGGATGAGAGAAGAGGGAATCATGAAGTTTTATTTTGGGTGACATGGAAAGGATCACATTTAAAAAATCAACTTTGTGAAAATAAATTCTGTCAATAACTGATAGTCATAGCAAGATTTTTATGCGAGTGAAGACAAATGTTGTATTATGATAGGCCCTTGAAGTCCCATATTGGAGACAGGGTGCTATTTTCTAAGCACTGTATGAGCACATAAAGAGGACAATACAAGAAGAAAATTTGAGGGTGCTGTAATTGGGCTGTGGAGTTTAAAACTAGTCTTTAAATGGGTTGGATAATTTAAGTATTACTTTGTTAGGTTCACATAGATAAGCAACATAAATTAAAAACATTTTCAAATGCAGATTTGATATCCTGATCTGCCTGCTCAATCAATTTTCCTTCCATAAACTCTTCTCTTGTGAGCCTGAGTTGAATGAACTAGGAGTCTTTCACCTGAATGGTTTATATTTTATGAAATTTCCATAAAATATGAATGCTTCTGCAGCACCCTTTATAACTTTAAGTGTATGCTCATTTTAAAATTGGTTCTTCTTTGTGGCCAAGAGCCGGGCTGGATCTAACCTGTACTTGAATTAAGACTCGAGTGCGCTGATCTGTTTGAAAGAAGAGCTGCTGCTTTAGTGGATCTAGATATAACAGTTCACTGGAATCTCTAGAGAGTGGGGCTTAGGAGCAAAGTGATGATGAGGAGAGTTTCTAAACAGAATGGATATTTTCATAAGTTGGAGACTGGAAAATGTATGTGGAGACATGGTTAATTTTGAAAGTGCAAAATGGATGGTGATTATTCTATCTCTCTGCTGGAACAGAATGTTATGGCCTTCGTGTCTGATCTAAAATATACACATCTCAATAGGCTCTTGCTATTCATGTCTTTGAAGTATTGTGGAAATAAACTCTTCTGACTGCGTGGTTCTAATTTAAATCTTTGCAAAACAGCCCATGTTTGGTTCATGTTATGGTCAAAGCTATTATGCAAATAAATCCCCAAAGTGGCATGTTTCAAAAGGCATTTTGTAGGATAAATCTGATGTGTGGCTTTGGCATCCACTGTAGCTTTGGGTAGTGTGAAATAAAATCCTATTCACTTTGCCCACTGCCTAGATAATATAGCCAGTTCTTGCCAAGTGTTATAGGTGAGCAATGTCATGGAACCCAGTGAGAAATATGTCAGTGTGCCCAGAAGTTAAAAAAAAATCATGGGAAAACTTTAACATAAATTTTCATTGTCTCATCTCATTTTCTTCTCTCTGCTAGGGAGTTCTGTACACACACAAGAAACTAAAGGCTATTGCAATACAGATATAGATATATAATGGATCTTCTGTGTTGACTGGTCTAGGCTCCACTTCCTTGGCACTACAGTACATTTAAATGATGGCCACATTACCACCCCCTTATATAGGAAACCTACCGACCGTTATACTTACCTACATGCCTCTAGCTTTCATCCAGGACACATTACCTGATCAATTGTTTACAACTAGGCCCTAAGATACAACCAGATTTGCTCCAAGCCCACAGACAGCGACAAACACCTGTCCTACAGGATCTCTATCAGGCATTCCTAAAACTTAAATACCCACCCAGGGAAAGTGAAAAAACAGATTGACAGAGCCAAATGGGTATCCAGGCATCAGCTTCTTCAAGACAGACCCAAAAAACAAAATAACAGAACAGCACTGGTCATCACCTACAGCCCCCAACTTAAAACCCTCCAACACATCATTAACAATCTGCAATTTATCCTGGAAAATGACCCCTTACTCTCATAGGCCTTGGGAGACAGGCCAATCCTCGCCTACAAACAATCCCCTAACCTGAAACAAATTCTTCCCAGCAACCACGCATCACACCTCAAACATACTCAGCCAGGAACCCATCCTTGCAATAAACTCCAGTGCGAACTCTATCCACACATATACACAAGTGACAGGATCTAACCACATAAGCCACCACATCAGAGGCTCATATAGCTGCACACCCATTAACGTGATGTTTGCCATGAAGTACCAGCAATTCTCCTCTGCCATGTATACTGGTGCAACTGAGCGGGTGGGGGGCCCCTGGGGAGGTCCTTTCTCTGCCCGCTGTCTCAACGCCCTCCCAGGCGTATCCAAGTGTCCTCACCGACTGTGAGGTCACTGACACGCCGGACGAGTCTGATCTGGTGGCAGTCTCCAGCAACACTTTAATAAGTCTAAGGACTTCTTGGCCAGCAGGCAGCTGGGGAATGTAGGGGGGCTCGGGCCCACCCCCTCTCTGAGCCCTGGCCCAGGGCCCTAAGGACCAGGATTCGGGTCACTAGTCCAGTTGGTGGGGTTGAGACCTGTAACGCACCAACCCACAGGCATCCAAAAGCCGTGCCCTGGGCCGCTTCCTACCTTCCTCCTCCTCTCACGATCGCTTCTGGCTGCTCCGTCTCATCACCCCTTCCTGTGGCGGGGGCATTTCTTTTAAGCATCCTGCTGATGACGCGTCTGACATAGGGAGGGCAGTGCTGCCGCCTTCGGCCCCTCCCCCTTCGGGCTGTTTGGTGTGTTGGTGCCGGCTGGTGTCCCTGGCTGCTGGGGCACTTGTGCGTCCGGCGCTGGCTGGGAGCACCACCGCTGCTTATGCCCCGACCGCCAGGAATGGTGTGCTTGGCGGGCGGGGTGCCAGAGCGTCCTCCCGCCGATTGCCAGCCGCTGCAGAGCATGTGCAGCAGAGCCAGGTCTGGGCCGGCGCCACCGCTTCTCCCCAGAATGCTGGGGACAGCATGGCTGGTGTGCGGGGCGCCCGGGCATCCCCGTCAAAACTGGCCAAACTCGACAGTCTCTACAACAAAGGATTAATGGACACAAATAAGAAACATTAACAGAAACCTGTTGGGCAACATTTTAACTTGCCCAGGCACTCATTAATAGATTTAAAAGTGGCTATCCTCTGACAAAGTAATTTCAGGAGCCAGCTAGAGAGATAGTCTGTGCAACTGGCCTTCATATGCAAATTTGACACATTCATCCAAGAACTGTACATGTCTTGTATGGGCCATTATACTCAACACCCAAATGACATCAAAAGCTAGATATCAGGCACTTACAGTCCACTCTATTATCCTCAGTTAGCATGGACACTTTAATTGACAGGTTTTTCTCCCCTCCCCCTCTCGCCTGTTTTTCTGCTGTATATTTGTACCCTTGGACCTCTTGCTTCATTCATCTGACGGAGTGTGTTGTGCCCACAAAAGCTCATGATACTAACTATATATTTTGTTCAGTCTCTAAGGGTATGTCTGCACTACAGTGCTAATTCGAACTAGCTTATTTTGAATTAGTTAATTTGAAATAAGCTAATTCGAACTAACACATCTAGACCCAAAAACTAATTCGAATTAGCATTTTGCTAATTCAAAATAGCGTGTCCACACCGATTGGATCCTGGGTCGCATTTAAGGGCAGCTGAAACCGATTCCGGCAGGGCATCAGGTCAGTAGTTGCTTTGTGTGGCTGCTGTCTGGGCTATCTGAGGCTCGTGCTTAAAGGGACCCCCCTGGACAGCTGGTTCTCAGCTTTTCCGCCTGCTTGCCTACCTCCCCCAGGGACAGCAAAGCATTTTCCTCTCCGCCTGCCTGTGTCGGTGGTTCCCACTGGGGACGCCGCCGCAGTTGGCACCATGGAGCCAGAGCTCGCCCTGGGCATGCTGCTCCAGTTTTTGGACTTGCTGCTGCAAGCCTGCCAGCAATGCCTGGAGGCTGCCTGGCACCATCTGGTGCACGTCAGCCCCCTGCCTCTCCCCCGGCCTCCTTGGGGGTTGTGGAGGAGCCGCAGCAGCGGCCGGACACCAGCGTGCCCCGCCGCATCTGGCGTCTGGACACCAGCAGCGACTGGTGGGACTGCATC
Organism: Pelochelys cantorii; assembly: GCA_032595735.1. NCBI lineage: Eukaryota > Metazoa > Chordata > Testudines > Trionychidae > Pelochelys > Pelochelys cantorii. Next base: position 37,952,375 of record CM064332.1, read on the forward strand.
ATCCTGGAGCGCTGGGGAGACCAATAGTGGACCCAGAACTTCAGGATGAAGAAGGACACCTTCTTGGAGCTCTGTGAGTGGCTCGCCCCTGCTCTGCGGCAATGGGACACTCACATGAGGCCTGCCATCCCCCTCCAGAAGCGTGTGGCCATCGCCCTGTGGAAGCTGTCCACGCCGGACAGCTACTGATCCATCGGGAACCAGTTGGGCGTGGGGAAATCCACCGTCGGAGCAATGCTCATGCATGTACAGCACTCACCGGCCACTGGGCCGGGGGGAGGGGGGCTGCAAGGAGGAGATGGGCCACCCCAGGGAAAACAGGGGGGGAGGAGGCAAAAGTGCCCCGCATGGGAGGGTTCGGTCTGTCCCAGCCATACTACAGGCCGCCCGTGGTGGCCAGGATCACAGCGGGGGTCACTTCCGGGAGTGGGGCGTGGGGCAGTGCCAGGGAACAAACACTCCCAGCCACCCGGGCGCCCCAGTGATTTGAGGTTTGCTGTGTCTCTCTGCAGGTGGTCAAGGCCATCAATCGGGTGCTGCTCCGCAGGGTCGTCCACCTCGCTGACCCGGACGCGGTCATCCAGGGGTTCGGCGCCCTCGGCTTCCCCAACTGCAGGGGGGCCATTGACGGGACGCACATCCCCATCCGTGCCCCGGAACATCAGGCCTCCCAGTACATCAACCGCAAGGGGTACTTCTTCGTCTTCCTGCAGGCTGTGTCTGACCATCGGGGACAGTTCACAGACATTAATGTGGGCTGGTCCGGCAAGGCACACGACGCCAGGATGTTCCGCAACTCCTCCACGTGCCAGAGGCTGCACGCTGGGACCTTCTTCCCCGACCGCCACATCAGGGTCAGGGACGTGGACATGCCTGTCTGCCTGGTGGGGGATGTGGCTGATGAAGCCGTACATGGGGCACCTCAACCCCTCCCGCCAGGCCTTCAATGCCAGGCTCACCAGGGCCCACATTGTGGTCAAGGGGGCCTTCGGACGCCTGAAAGCTCGATTTCGATGCCTCCTCACCTGCCTCGACCTCGCCGAGCACAATATCCCTCCCGTGGTGGCAGCATGTTGTGTGCTGCACAATTTATGTGAAAGGAAGGGGGAGGCTTTCCTGCCAGCCTGGATGGCTGAGGCTGAGTGCATGGCTGGCCAGTACGTGCAGCCCTGCACCGCCGCCATCCGGGAGGCCCAGCGGGGGGCCGTCCAGATCCGGGAAGCCCTGCGGGAGACCTTCCTGGTGGAGGAGGAGGACTGAACTCTCCCTGCATGCCCCATTGGGGCCTTCTTCCACCCTCCCCTCCTTCCCCTTTCCACTCCCTAACCCCCCTTTCCTAATGTAAAATAAAGACACCTGTTTTGCCAAAAAACCCTCTCTTTATTGTACGTAACTGGGATGGGGGGAGGGAGGAATGAGGGTGGGAGAGGGGAGGGGGAAACCTGGCAGGAAGGAGCTGGAAGGGGGAGGAAGGGGAGGAAGGGAAGGGAAAGCTCAGGGTTGGGGGTCCTGCTGGCTCTCCCGTCTGACAGCACTGCGGGTGCGGGGGGGTCGGGGGGAGTGGGTGTGGAGGGTGGGGCAGGAGGAATGGGGGGTGCGGAGGAAGCGGGAGGGGGAGCAGGGGTGGGAGGAGGAGCGAGAGCTGGGGTGACCACAAGGGCTGGAGCAGGAGGAGGCAGGAACCTGTCCACCAAGGTCTGGAGGTGACCTCTGAGGGCACGGCCCTGCTCCTCCAGTGCCTCCAAGCTCCGCTGCCGCAGCCGCAGGTCCTCCCGGTCCCAGTGGTCCTGGGTGCGGAGCTGGTGCTCCAGTAGCCGCAGGTGCCACCGGTGGTAGTCCTCCAGGTTCCTGGTGCGCCTGCTGGCCCGGATGCGGGTGGCTGTTGCAGGCGGGGTGGTGCGCCCTGCAGTCCCTGATGCTGCGGCTGTGGTGAAACAAGAGCAGTGGTCAGTTCTCCCTGGGGCACAGTGGGTGAAACCCAGCCCCCTCTGAGAGGCGAGGTCGGCGTGTGGGGAACGGGCCAGGGCCCCTGCATGACACCCAGCTGCTGCTCCATGATGGGCAAGGCCCAGGCGCACGGTCCCTGGGCTCCCTCTCCCCCCACCCCCCGCATACACACGAGGGGAGCATGATGGCACTCACATGTGGAGCCCTCCCCGGCCTCGGACGACACAGCCGATGTGCTCTGTGGGATGCCTCGGGGGTCCTGGGTCCTGGGCAGGCTCCTTGCAGGCTCCTGACTCTTGGCATCCTCTTCCTCCTCCTCTGTGTCAGGGATGGGGCCCTCTGCCCCGGGGTCGATCACCACCTGGGGGGCATGGACTGCGTGAGCCCCCAGGATGCGGTGCAGGGCCTCATAATGAGGGCATGCCTCCGGATCGGCCCTTGGCTGGGAGGCCCTGGAGTAGGCCTGCCGCAGGTCCTTGATTTTGCAGCGGACCTGCTCCCAGGTCCGCATGTGGCCTCTGGTGGCCAGGCTGTCAGCCATGTGGCTGTAGACGGCTGCGTTCCTGTGGCTAGTGCGGAGATCGTGGACGTTGGAGGCCTCCCCCCAAACCTCAATGAGGTCCACGATCTCCGCACTAGACCAGGCTCCTGTGAGCCGCCAGCCTGGTCCTGGGAAGAGGCGGAGGGCTGGGTGGCAGCGGGTGGCTGGCTCATCTTGTGCCAGGTGCAGGGTCTGCTGGCTGGGTGCTGGCAGGCTTGCAACTGGCGCAAGCACTGTAGCCAGACCGTGCCCCTTTAAGGGCTCTGGGGCCGGGAGGGGGGCAGAAGAGTTTCCCTGGTTTGGCCCAGAGTGGCCACCAGGGCAAGCTGGGAAGGGCTAGCCTCCAACTAGTTCGAATTAAGTGGCTACACAGCCCTTAATTCGAACTACTTAATTCGAACTAGGTGTTAGTCCTCGTAGAATGAGGTTTACCTAGTTCAAATTAAGCGCTCCGCTAGTTCGATTTAAATTCAAACTAGCGGTTTGTATGTGTAGCCCCTATTAAAGTTAATTCGAACTAACGGCTCGAATTGTATCCCAAAATAGCTACCCTGTGTCTACACAAGCCTACATTATTTTCAAAATAATGGGTGTGCTATTTTGCCATCCCCGTAAACTTGTTGCACGAGGAATAAGGGATGGCTCGAAATAATGCTTTATTTTGAAATTTGGCACCATGTAGATGTGCACATTTAAAAATAAGCTACTTCAAAATAAAATTGAGATAAGATATGCAATTTGCGCGGTGCCAATTGTGTATCGTATTTTCAATTTAGGGTGCAGTATAGACGCACAGTATGGATCTGTGCACACTAGGGAGTTATTTCAGAATATTAACCCTTGAAATAACTGTTTTAAAATAAGCAATTCCTCTTCACAATCAGGTTTTATTATTTTGAAATAACAAGCACTTTATTTTGAAATAACAGGCTTGGTAGTGTGGACACTTGCCTTGTTATTTTGAAATAATTCTCCCTAAGGTACTACAGGACCATTCATTTTTTAAAAATTTTTTTAGTTACAGACTAACACAGCTACCCCTCTGAGATTTTTTTGACTGTATATTTCATCACTAGATTCACAGTCCGTTCCTAGGTATTTGCTCAAGCTCTTAGGGTATGTCTACACTACAGCATTAATTCAAGTTAACTTAATTCGAAATAGTTAATTCAAAGTAAGCCAATTCGAAATAACGCATCTATACACAAAACCTATTTCGAAATAGTGTTTTGCTATTTTGAAATAGTGCATCCACACTGAGTGGACCCTGAACCGAAGTTAAGGCTGGCCAGAACCAGTGCCGGCAGGGCATCAGGTTAGGACTTAGTGTGTGGGGCTGCTGCCTGAGGCTAACTGAGCTCTGTGCTTAAAAGGACCCTACCCCCACCCCGGACAGTCAGTTCTCAGGGTTCCCCGCTTGCTTGTCTACCCTGATGAGGGACAGCAAAACAGTCCTGTCTTGGAGTGCCCTGAGTGCCCACATGGAGCCAGAGCTGCCCCTGGGCACGCCGGTGCGTCTCGTGGGTTCACTGTCATCAGCCCGGCTGCACTTACTGCAGGCTGCCATCCGGAGGGGTCCATTGGGGGGCTGTCAGGATCCAGGAGGCCCTGTGTGAGAGCGTCCACCCCGAGAAGCCCTCAGAGCCACCCCGGTCCTCCCCACCGGGGGCTCGTGCCCCATTCCTCCCTCACATCCTTCCACTTACCCATCCCTAGCCCCCCTTTCTGATGTCAAATAAAAGACACGTTTTTTCATGAACACGAACTGTCTTTATTTCACAAAACTGGGGAGGGGGAATGAAACTCTGGGGAGACTGGGGAAAGAAGGTGGAAGACGGGAGGAGAGAGGGGAGGGAGAAAACTGGGAGGAGGGAACTGGAAGGGGGAAGCAAGGGGAGGAAGGGGGAGGGGAAGCTCAGCACTCGGGTGGGGGTCTTGTTGGGCCACATGTCTCCCAGCACGGTGCATGCGCGGGCCTCGGCATCCCCGGGGGGATGGGGAAGAGGGTGTGGAGGTTGAGGTGGGGGGTATGGAGATTGAGGAGGAGGGTGAGGAGGTTGAGGAGGGAGAGGTGGGAAGGGGGGCAGGAGTGGGAAGAGGAACAGTAGCTGCGGGGGGCAGCAGGCACTGGGGCAGCACGGGGCAGCATGCTCTGCAGCAGGGCCTGCAGGTGTGAGCACATGGCACAGTCCTGGGCAAGCTGCTCCCAGCGGAGCTGCAGGTCCTCCTGCACCCAGCCCTGGATGGTGTGGTGCAGGGCTCATAGGGCCCCCAGGTGCTGGTCCCGGTACCCCTGCCATGTGCTAGTGGTCCGGAGGAGCCCTCGGGTGCAGAAGCATGTCCCAGGCGGGGTGGTGCACCCTGCACATGCAGCTGGTACGGCTGTGGAGAAAGAAGGGGAGTGGTCAGTTCTCCCTGTGGACGCAGTGGATGATGCCCAGTGCCCCCTGCACCGTCAGAGCTGACGTGCTTGCACAGAGGCCATGGTCGGGATGTCTGGCTCTCCCACGGGAGTGGGAGCTGCCCCAAGACTGCACCCATGCCCCTGTGCCGTGTATAGTGCGGCCGAGGCGGGGGGGAGATGTCCCCTGCCTCTGTGTAGAGGGGGCGTGTGAAGGGAGGGCATCCTGCTGGGTCCCGCCCCGGGGTCAGGAGTGTGTCAGGTCTCTTCACACATGCGTGTGGCTCTCGGACCACGGCCCCTGCGAGGCACGCAGCTGGAGCCACCTGCCCAAGGGTGGCATGGCACGTCCCCGCACGTGCACAGGTGGCTGCGTGATCCGTGGGAGGCACGGCCCACGTGTGTGGTCCCTGATCTTGCTCCCCCCCCCAGGTAGGGGACAGTGATGGCACTTACCTGGTGTGGCCTCCCCTGACGACCCTGCTGACTCCGGTGCCGGGACAGCTCGGGGGTCCCTCTGGCATGGCACCCTCCGTGTTGGCCCCTCTGCTGCGCCTGGGTCAGGGCCCTCTGGTCCTGGCTTGCTGCCCCCCGAGGTGGCGTGAACCATCCCACCCCCCAGGATGCGGTTGAGGGCGGGGAAGTAGGGGCAAGTGTCAGCCCCTGCTGCGGTGCCGCCCCTGGTGGCTCTGGCAAACCCCTGCCGCAGATCTTTAATTTTCAGGTGCATCTGTTCCTGGGTGCGCCTGTGGCCTTTCTGGGCCGTGGTGGCCGCTATGCGGCCATAGATGGCCATGTTCCTCCTCCTGGTGCAGAGATCATGGACATTGGGGGCCTCCCCCCAAACCTCTATGAGGTCCATGATCTCCGCGCCAGTCCAGGTAGGCACCCGCCATCTATGGCCCCTGGCTGGCCCCTGGGTGCTGGGGGACTGGGTGGGGGATGGCTGGCTGGCACTGGCTGCCTGGCTTATTATGGGGCCACTGGGTCAGGGGCAGAGACTGCTGGCAGGTCTGGCTCTGGCACGTGCTGTCTGGCCAGAGTCTACCCCTTTAAGGGCTCCGGGGCTGCGGGAGAGGAGAGGAGTTTTCCTGGTTTGGCCCAGAGTGGACACCAGGGGAAACTGGGAAGGGCTGGAGGCCAGTTAATTCAAATTAAGTGTCTACACAGCACTTATTTCGAATTAGCTATTTCGAATTTGGCATTACTCCTCGTAGAATGAGATTGACCAAATTCGAATTAAGCGCTCCGCTATTTTGAATTAAATTTGAAATAGCGGTTTGCATGTATAGACACTATTGAAGTTAATTTGAAATAATGGCTGTTATTTCGAATTAACTTTGCAGTGTAAACATACCCTTAGGAAGAAAAATGATGCTTTTATGCCATGCTTATATAGACGTAAGTTTCAGCGGGTTAGCCGAGTTAGTCTGTAACAGGAAAAACTTAAAAAACAACAAATAGCCTGGTAGCACTTTAAAGACTAACAAAACATGTAAATGGTATCATGAGCTTTCGTGGGCACAGCCCACTTCTTCAGATGACCAGCTCAGATAGTCATCTGCTACCAGATTATTTGTTGTTTTTAAGTTTTTCATATAGAAATGTGATCTCGTCATAGTCTGCTGTTCTATTTTCTGGGAAGTTATTGGGAAAACAAGGGCTTATTTGAGTTACTGAAGATATTATTTACTGACGGCCAAATATTGAATTAACAAACATGCTGGTTTTTAATTTTGTTTTTTTAAAGTGCACGAGGGAATCCTTTCTGGCTTATCTCCTTGTTTTTAATCTCATAAAAGAGAAAGGTTAGAGAACCAAATAGTCTAGGATAAAAAATGAAGATATCATCTGGCTCATATTCTATGAATGATAAACTGTTCCAGTTAATCTCTAAAACCAATATTTATTTTTCTTTATTACTTTTGGGTACTAAATGGTTACTAAGAGAAGAAATTAAGACATGATAGATAGGCATACATAACATATTAGTTCATTTCCAGTCTGTTACAAACATATTACATCATCATAATCATTTAATAATTAAGATAAGCTACTTATCTTACTACTAAGATAAGTTAATTCAAGTTTTAATGCTTCAGCTTTGTTTATGTTTATAATGTGTTTTCTACAAGATTTGTGGTCTGGCCTTTTCGCCCTTATTCATGTGAATAATTCTGCTCTCTCCACGGGGACAGCTTACATTTATAAGGACTTCAGTCACGAGCTAGTAGATTTTAAGTATCAGTTAAAAACAACAACAAACCAACTTCTTCTCTGTGTATATTCAAAATCTCAAACTATTGGCCTTGCTGTGATTATTTAAAGAATTTAACACTGTAATTTAATTCTAAAACCCTGTATACAATTTGTTAGTATATTTACATATCCCTTTTCTGATGTACTTCATTTGTAGTAAGTTATCTAAGACCAGCATACAAATGTCTTTCATGGATTGTTTGTTTAGCATAAGCGAAGTAATACACAGAACTAGGCAATACTACACATGTCTCTAGAGTTACAGGAAAAGCTAAATTAAAACACAAAAACATAAGAATGACCACACTGGGTCAGACCTAAGGTCCATCTAGCTCTCTATCCTGTCTTCTGACAGTGGTCAATGCCACATACTCTAGAGGGAATTAACAAAACAGATAATCATCAAGTGATCCATACCCTGTCCCTCATTCCTGGCCTCTGGGAAATAGGGGCTAGATAGGGACACCATCTGTACCCATCCTGGCTAATAGCCATCGATGGACCTGTCCTTAATTAATTTATTTAATTCTTTTTTGAACTCTGCTATAGTCTTGGCCTTCACAACATCCTCTGGCAAAGAGTTCCACAGGTTGTGCATTGTGTAAAGAAATAACCTACTGCCTATTAATTTAATTTGGTAACCCCCCAAGTCCCTGTGTTCTGAGGAGTAAATAGCACTTCCTCGTCTACTTTCTTTACACCAGTCATGATTTTATAGACTTCTACCTTGTCCCCTCCTTACTCAACTCATTTCCAAGCTGAAAAGTCCCAGTCTTATTAATCTCCCTTCATATGAAAGCCATTCCATACCCTTAATCATTTTGTTACTCTTTTCTGAACCTATTCCAATTCCAGTATATCTTTTTTTGAGATGGGGCAACTGCATCTACACACAGTATTCAAGATGTGGTCATACCATGTGTTTATATAGAGGTACTATGATATTTTCTGTCTTATTATCTATCTGTTTTTTAATGATTCCCCACATTCTGTTCCATGAGCAGTAGGTGAAGCTCTCCAGCCTGTGGCCCTGCTCATATTCCATCCCTGCTTCTTCTAGGCCCTGTTCCCACTCTGCTCAGGCCTCTTCCCCCTCCCAACTGTTTCCTCCTCCTCTCTGCTAACCCCTTCCAGCCAAATCGCTAAACCCAAATGTACCTAATGACATTTGAAAAAAATACTCTTCTTTCTAAAAAAAAAAAAAAAAGGAATACGTTTCCACTGCATACCAGATTGTGAAGACTGGACATGCAGAAGGTACCTAATTAAAAACATTAAATTTGAGAATAAAATGTCAGTCACAGGTTTTTTTATATACCCTTAAATTTATCAAAGATTTATTTACAAAAATGTTATAGTAAGGACAAGTGAGCTGTCCTGCTGAATACAACATTAAATATTATGAAATACATGTTTAGTGAAATACTAAAGGCCGCCCTCTGACCTGGAAGGGGAAAAGCTCTCCCAGACACTCTGGTGGGCATGGCCAGAGCAATCTAGCCCAAGCCCCAGGAAACAGAGGGGTGGATCCAGGAGTATAAAGGCTGGAGCTAAGTGCTCAGTTGGGCCCCAGCCATGGAGGAAGCCAGACACCTTCCCCAAGCTCCAGAGGGGGAGGCTTGACTGCACCGCCAAGGAGAGGAGAGCTGGCCAGGACTACCAGGACTGTTGGCAGACCTGCAAGGCTGGCCAGGACCACTGACCAGCCTGAAAGGCTGGCCAGTACTGTAAGGACTGCTGATGGGCCCAGAAAATGGCCAGGACTGCTGATAACCTTAGACCCTGAGATGATAGAAACTCTGCTGGAGTCTTCGTTCCCTGCAGACCCAGAGGAGTGGGGACCTATCCAGGTAGGCCCACAGGGGGAACTGGGAAGTAGCTCAGGGCTAGCCGACCCATGTCTAGCTGAGGAAATGGAGGTGAACTGCGCAGCGTGTTGCGGTCAGGTTCCCCACTGACCCAGTGGCAGCCAGAACTGCCACTATTGGGGCCCTGGGCTGGGATACAGTGAAACAGGCAAGGCTGCATCCCCCCCACCATCCCACACCCTTGGTGGCAGGTTCTCCTGGTTTTGGGGAAAATGCTGAGCTTCTTGGCTCTGCCATAGCAAGGAGACCCAACTGCTGCTCAGCCCGAGAACAGGCCTAAGCTTCTTAAATTGCCTGTCACCCTGCCCTGAACAAGGGCCTGGGTATATAAACCATTCCTCAGCCTGAGGACAGCCCCTAAACTGCTTGTTGTCCTGCCCTTGAATGAAGGCCTGGGCCTATAAACTATTGCTTGGCCTGAGGATACTTCCTTAAACTGTTTGTCGTCCTGCCCTTAGCTAGGGCCAGGGCAGACTGACTGCTGCTCCACCAGGGCATTGGCCTGAACCCCGAGTCCCTTTATTGCCCTGCCCTGAGCTAAGACACGGGTGGATGGACTGCTACTCAGCTGGAGTATAGGTCCAAACACCTGAACTGTTGTGGTCCTGCCCTGAAGCAGGGCTGGGCTTCACTACTAACTGGCCTGCTTCCAGAGTAGCAAAGCAGCTTGGCCTCCCTCCGGACCGGGACTAGTACAGCATGACACAGCATTGCCTCCCCTTGCCTCTTGTACCAGCCACCCATGTTCTGTTCACTTTTTTGACTGTTACTTCACATTAAGTGGATGTTTTTATAGAACTGTTCATAATGATTCCAAGATCTTTCTTGAGTGGTAACAGCTAATTTATATCCCATCATTTTATGTGTATGGATTATGTTTTCCAATGTACATTATTTTGCATTTATCAACATTTAAAATTCATCTGCTATTTTGTTGCCTTAACATCCAGTCTTGAGAGATTCTTTTGTAGCTCTTCCCACCTGCCTAGGACTTAACTATCTTGAATAATTTTGTATCATCCGCAGATTTTTTCATCTGGCTGTTTACTCCCTTTTCAAGATCATTTATGAATATGTTGAATAGGACTGGTCCATGTACAGACCCCTGGGGAATACCACTGTTTACCTTTCTCTATTCTGAGAATTGACCATTTATTCCTGCTCTTTGTTTCCTATCTTTTTAACCAGTTACCAATCCATGAGAGGACCTTCCCTTTTAACCCATGACAGCTTACTTTGCTTAAGAGTCTTTGGTGAGGGATCTTGTCAAAGGCTTTCTGAAAGTTTATGCTCCTTCTATTTTCCACACTAAGATTTAACTTTCACTTTTAAATGATGCTTTTTTTTTTTTGCCTCTCACGGCTTCTTTTAATTTTTTGTTCTATTATTATTGTTTTTAATTTGGTATATGCATGTAAGTTGAGCCTCTATTATAGTGTCCTTAATAGTTTCCATGTAGCTTGCAGGAATTTCACTTTTGGCACTGTACCTTTTAATTTTTGTTTAGCTAGCATCCTCATTTTTGTGTAGTTCTGAAATTAAAAGTTATAGTGTGGGGCTGTTGTGGTGGTTTACCCACCACAGGGATATTAAATGTAATTATATTATGTTCACTATTACCAAGCAGTCCAGCTATATTCACAGCTTTGACCAGATCCTATGCTCCTCTTAAGGGCTAAATCAAGAATTGCCTCTCCTCTTGAGCATTAATGGACTAGCTGCTCAAGAAGCAGTCATTTAAGAAAACTTGTCTCTGCATCGCACCCTGAGGTGATATGTGCCCACTCAATATGGGGATAGTTGAAATTTCCCATTATTATGGGGTTTTTAAAAATTGTAATAGCCTCTGTAATCTATCAGAGTATTTCAGATTCACTATTACCATCCTGGTCAGGTGGTCGGCAATATATCCCTAGTGTTATATTCTTATTATAAAATTACTATCCATAGAGATTTGTGGTACAGTTGGGTTCATTTAAGATTTTTGCTTCATTTGATTTCCATGCTTTCTTTCACATATAATGTCACGCCCCCATGTTTTGTCCTTCTGATACGTTTTGTACCCTGCTATTTCTGTATCCACATTCCACCATGTTTCTGTGATGCCTATTATATCAATATCATTTAATAGTTTAGTTCACACATCTTATTATTTACTTCTAGTATTGGTATATATGCACTTTAATAATTACTGCTTTTTAGCTGTCTGTTACAGAAGCATTATGCTCATGTATTTATTGATGGTATCCTAGTGCATCACAATAAGGTGGCAGAGTTAACTTTAGCATATGCAACCTTAACGTTAGCATTTGCTGAATCTGATGTTTTTAACCATGCAATCTTAATGTGTTATTATCAGACGGCCACATTCTGCCTGGCTCTTAAAGGGGTGCCTGTTGGGTGGAGGATATAAGAAGCCTTCATTCCTCCCTTTGTTTGTCCTTCATAAGGGTCAGACAGAATTACAGCCCCTTTGCTTTTGAAAAATCAGGACCTGCTCCCCCTTTCAGAGCCATCTTAACCCAGCACTAGCTCTGCAGTGCCGCCTGCCTCCCCCACCCCCACTCCCGCCCCCGTGTGGCTGCCTCTCTCAGAGGCAGCAGCAGGTGTCAGTGCAGGCTGCCAAGAGTAGCCCCTGTCCATGGGGTGGTCCAAGCCCCCTATGGATAATGGCTGCTCCGCATCTCCCGGAATAGCCTTTGTCTGCGGCAAGCCTGGGTCCACTGCAGGTAGAAGCTGCTTCATGGTAGTAGTCTCTGGCTGTGGGGAGCTCAGACCCCCATGGACAAGGGCTGATGCCACCTTGTGCTGCTGCCTCTGTATAAGAGGCAGCAGCGAGGAGGTGACAGGCAGCTGGTCCGTGAGGGAAGCTGGTTTTTAAACTGGCTCTCCTCACTGGCTGTCTCCCCCTGCTATCACTTGCTGCTGCCTCTGATACAGAGGCAGAAGTATGGGATGGCAGGGGGTTCTCCAGGAGTGGGGCCGGGAGTGCACTGGCTGCTGGCCCCACTCCTGGGGAATATCGAATAGTCATGTAACTGTGAGATTTTCATGCGGTTACATGATTATTCAGTTACCCAATAGCTAGTTGCTATGCATTGATACTTGATTGTAGATGTCTGACAAGAGGTAGTGCACAGCACCAAGGGGGAAACTAGCAGCTTTTACCAGCCTTAGGAACATTTGGGCTCTATTAATTTCCCCATGTTTCCCATATGTATTTTTGGAAGGGAGAATATGGAAGATCCCAACCTCCTCTAGCTTTGCAAAGCTGCACATTAGGGAACAGCACATACTGAGCCTTTGAAAAAGTTATTGGGGGCAGTGAGAAAAAAAGAGATTCTGATATGGAAATCTGCCCCCATTCTGTGCTGGCTGGCTCCTTTCTATATACAGATGTAAGTGGCCATGTGAGTCACTGGCCTCTAAACTTTGCAAAACACTGGGGTTCTTTATTATCCCTACATTTGAGGCTGGTTTGAGCCTACTCACCCTTTATCTAGACTAACACAAGATATGTTTTTGAAAAGAAATTTCAGACAAATTCCCTCTTATAAACTGTCACATCACTGCTGTTTGTTTAGCATCATAAGGCTTTAAAATATATCTGGATTTTTTTTTACATTTTATTCTTTGCAATCTCTTTATCATTGTATTTTGGCTTCTTTTAGGAGAAGGTTCTTTGAGAGTCTGCTGCATGCTGTAAGACACAGCAAAATGCAGCTGTATATTCTGGCTCACCGCCTCCACTGCAGGGGCAGACAGGTGGTGATGTCCTGTCACCATGACTACATGCAGCCCTCAGAGAGAGGGCCTTGCTAAGAATATGCTGAGTTGCTGGGGGAGGGGTATCTGGCTATGCTAATACTACCTGTGAGATGTTTCACATTGGCTGAACTGTATTATGAACGTGAGTATGTGTTCTTCTGAGACAACTTTATGTAGGAGTGAGAATAAGAATACATCATTTCAAGAAAGAAACAATGCAACATTGTCAGCATTCTTGCATCTGGGTACCACTCCACCAGGGCTTCTACCTCTAGTATTCACTGGATGAAGTGTTTATTATAAGTTGTATTCATTTGCTATCAGTTTCTTCCTCCCATCTCAGTTACTCCAATTCCCTGATTTGCTTACTCAGAATTTTTTTAACTGCTGAGGAACATGAGGTCTCTTGGTTCTTCAGCCAGAAGCCCATGACAAGAGACAGCTCATTTACTGATTTTGATTAGACATGCTTGTTTGAAATGGTATTAAAATATAACACAGTGAAAAAGTCAACAGATTGTCTTCTCCAAACAAACAAGCTTTCAAGCCAAAAGAGGGAAGAGCCAGAAAATTATGCAAATTTTTGGTGGTAAATTTCAGCCAAAACATTTTAATAAACATCCTGCTTGGGGATGAGTCCCTTGTATTTTTTCCCTCCCCTTAGGCCTTTACATACCCTTCAAGAGACTCCTGCAAAGCAGAATGGCTCCTGTGTCCTTGAGCATAGTGGGCGTTCACTAGAAGTTGTAATGGCAGGATCAGAGTGAACCTAACAAGAATTGGGCAAGTTGTAATGAGATATTGTATTTGTGGTAAGGCCTTTCATCCATATTGATTGTATCCAAACTTTACTATCTTTTGTTTATCAATCTAATTGTGACTGGACCCCCCCCCATGCTTTATGAAATGGACTTATGGACACAAATATGCATAACTCAAAGATGCTTTGGACAAATTGCCTCATGTAACCTACCAATTTTAATGTATTAATCTGCTGGGTCTGTATATCTTATTTTGGTGTATGTATCATTCTCATGTGTAAAGTTAGATGTCTGGAGTATGAAATGGTTCATGGTTTTTAAATGAAAATGAAAGCCATCAAGGGTGTTTCCAATGCTGGGATGCCTCAATGTCTGGGCACATATGTAAACAGCACATTTTATCATTGAAGTCTTAGCAGTGGTTGGTCCCAGGAAGTCATTTGACCTCCCTAACTGGTAGGAACTGGCCAGGTAACTGTGTACAAGTGGGAATCCATATAATAATGGGAAGCTTAGCAGGTCTTTGTCTTTTTCTGGAATGTCACTCCCAAGAAAGTGAACTAGAGACCCTAGGGAAATGGACTGCCCTGGTTTGAAGGCTTAGCTCTAATAAGAACAGTTTCAGGGTGAGTTTGTAATTAGAAGTTCTTGTGTTAGAATCAGCTAAGCATTTTCTGTTATTTTAAATTTGTAATCTACTCTGCTCTGCCTGTTTTCACTTATAATCACTTAAATCCTACTGTTTGTACTTAATAAAATCACTTTTATTTACTATCAAGCCCAGTGTAAATAACTGCTACCTGGAGGAGCAATCAGTGTGCATATCCTCCTTTCATTGTTAAAAGGGGCTTACCTAAATAATTCATTTGGGGTTCTCATCCCATTTGGGGAGTGGTATCCTGGGAAGCCGGCCCCAAAACTGCATTTTCCTTGGACCTGAAGAGGGTCAGTGTCTGTACTTTCCTTGAGGGGGCAGTGATCTCAGCTTTGTGGCTTGGCTGGGGGAGACCAGGGAGCTGGCCCAGCAAGAGAGGGCGGTGAGAAGCCCCAAAGGGCAGAAAGGCGAGTGTCAGTGGCCCTACTAGCACCCTGGGAAGCATCCCCAAGCAGTCGTCTGTGACCTCACCCCAACACTCTAATCTGTTTCTGTTTCTAAGATGTCTGGTATTGTGGTATCTAAGAATCAATCAGTTTCATAGATTCATAGATTATAAGACCAGAAAGAGTGATCTGGACTTTGTGTTTTTATCTGTTTCAAAAGAGGACATGCTTAGCACTGTGCATGGCAAGAATTCAGTAGTGACTCACAAGGAAGAGTGCCACCTCATCAATTTCTGGTCTTTTTTTCCCTGGAGGTGTCCCGATAGTGGTCTGGTCTGGCCTGGCCTGGCCTTGCCTTCTTTTAACTTATGAAATCTGAAGTGATCACAGCTTGAGCTAGTATCACAGAAGGGTACTTGTCAGTTTCATTCTACTCCTCCCAGCAGCTCTGCTTGGGATGCACTATTTGTATCTGTACAAGCACAGTTCTCTCTACTGAAGGGTAGGCTCTGTAGCAGGGTGAGGAAAAGAGACAGACTTGACAAGAGGGATCTAAAAAGGCAAATGGCAGACTGAAAAATAGAAGAGGGCTGAAAAACTTAAGAGAAAAGACAAAACAAACAGAGGAGACTGACTCTGTGGTTTAGTGACAATGTATTTATTTATTTGGATTTTTACTAGCTATAATAGAAGGTCACCCAGCCAATGCGGTAGATACCCTGGACAGTCTTTTAAAAATACATTAAACAAATGGACCTTTCAGTTCCCCCAAATCCAATTACAATAACCCAGCAACAAACAAATTAATTGATGCTATACACAAGGGTCAGGCTCCTGTATCACCACAATCCACTAGCCCTAATTAGTATGAGTGATCTCTCAGCCAAGAGAAAAAAAAGTGGCCCTTGCAGCATACCTAAAAAGCTACTAAACTTTGGGCTGCTATTTGACTTGGAGAGAAAATGGGCAAGAAGCTTAACTGAAAATGCCTTGATAACCCCTTCTGTCTGATGCTGATGAGGTAATTACATCATGTGCCTCTTACTGCCACAGTTGTGCACAGTAATCACATGGAAATGATATCATGCAATAAAGGACTGCTCAGTAGGCACCCATGCAACAGTTCCCTTATTTTAGAAATTTAGGAAAAAATAAGAGAGAGAACAAATCCCTGCCCCTTTTATTCTACAGCAGTTAAATGTAATGCAAACTTCATTTCAGGAGAGATGAATCTAACTTTAAAAGAAGAAAAATATTTATACAAAGAACAGGGAAGCTAATATAATAGCAGACAATAATGAATCTGGAGACTTCACAGAGAACTTTCAATAGAGATAACATACAAATATTTAATTTATGTTCCATTAAAATGTTGTGTTCAAACCCCTGAGTTGTCATGAGCATTAGGAAATCCCTTACAATGAATTAAAAGGTGATGATCTCCAGAGATGCCATGTACCTGATTTCAAACCAATATTGTGAATATATAAAGTTTGTTGTGAAATCAGATAGTAAGGATTCTAGGATATGTCTACCCTAGCCCCCTAGTTCGAACTAGGGAGGCTAATGTAGGCATTCGAACTTGCAAATGAAGCCCGGGATTTAAATATCCCGGGCTTCATTTGCATGTTCCCGGGCGGGCGCCATTTTTAAATCCCCTTAGTCCAAACTAACTGCCCGTGGCTACACGCAGCAGTTAAAAGTTAATTCGAACTAAGTCAACTTAGTGCTGGAAAATACTAAGTCAACTTAGTTCGAATTAACTTTTAACTGCCGCGTGTAGCTGCAGGCAGTTAGTTCGGACTAGGGGGATTTAAAAATGGTGCCCGCCCGGGAACATGCAAATGAAGCCCGGGATATTTAAATCCCGGGCTTCATTTGCAAGTTCGAATGCCTACATTAGCCTCCCTAGTTCGAACTAGGGGGCTAGGGTAGACATACCCCTAGTTACTTAATGTTAGTCCATGTGTAACTCTGGACCCTAGAATGTGTGTAGAGTCAGTGTAGAGCACAAAAAGAGCTACAGCCAGAGTTGAGAAATAATATTACTAGTTTCAGTGATCAGGGGGATTTGACATCCAATACTGTCCAGTTTTTAATTTCTCAGACATGTATTGCTTTTTCCTGCTTTAAAAATTACAAATGCCATTACAGCATGTTATGTTAGTAAATGGTCAAATACGTAAACTAAGGAAACTCACATGGAAGTGTCCTGTGTCATTGGTGTGAAATAGTAAAAGAAATTCATTTCAAGTGACTACCTAATGTCATACGTGGCATCTTTTATGTGTGTTTTTTTTTAAATATACAAATTGCTATGTCAGGCTATGTCTAGACTACATGGCTCCGTCAACGGAGCCATGTAGATGAGTACTAGACATAGGAAACTCATTACATCGAAATGGCCACCACGCTGTGCCGATCAGCTGTTTGGCGGCACAGTGGGGCAGTCTGGACGCGCTGCGGTCGACAAGGGAAGCCTTTGTCAACCGCTCCATTATGCCTTGTGAAATGAGGTTTACCGGAGCGGTCGACAAACGCTTCCCTTGTCGACCGCGGCGCATCCAGACTGCCCCGCTGTGCCGCCAAACAGCTGATCGGCACAGCGCGGTGGCCATTTTGATGTAAATTAAGCGGCGATTATTTAAATCGCCGCTTCATTTTCCTATGTCTAGTAAACTCAATTACATGGCTCCGTCGATGGAGCCATGTAGTCTAGACATACCCTCAGTTCCTAGAATTAAAAGTACAGCTCTTCTACATATATTTGTTGGGAATGTACCAAGGCAAAATAATATTAGTCAAGGATTTTAAACCATTCTATGGATGTAATAAATAATTAGAGAATCTACTTGTGCTTTTGGATTGCTTGTATAGAAAAACATCCCCGTCCCATAATCACAATTTGTTTGTTTTGATAGCATCAAGTAACTGTATTTCTTCTAAGAGTGCTTGCTCATCTCCATTCCACATTACGTGTGTATACTTGCCACATGCACCAGTGCTGGAAAATTTTTCCTTAGCTGAATCCGTAGAACACTGGCACTGGTGTTGCCAGGAGTAGCACCCTTATGGCACGATATAAAGGGCGCCATATGCTTACCTGCACCTTAAGTCGCTTCTTGCTTAAGTGATGGTGCTGGAATTTTCCCCTGCCTTGTGCTAGTGTCATTAGAGTTGTTCTGCCTAAAAGCCTCTTCCTGTAAAATAGTTTGTAGTTAATAGTTAGAGTTTGTTCCTTAGTAATTTAGAGTTAGTGAGAATTAGTTAGTTTGACCTGAACAGAACTTTGCCTGGGACACACCCAGATCCCCAGCTTTAAGCCATGTGATCACTGTAAGCACCCCATGCCAATCAGCGATCCTTATAGCAGCTACCTGACGTGTCTGGGAAAAGGACACATAAGTGAGAAGTGTTGCGTTTGTAAGTCGTTTAAACCCAGGATGAAGAAGAAGAGGGATATTAGTCTCCAAAGACTCCTGATGAACTTGGTGTTAACTCTGGCACTGGAGCAGAGGTCCAACTCAGCCCCAAGCAATTTTTGGTGGTAAGGGTAACACATGAAAAGTAGTTTTAAAGTCATCATCTCAATTAATTTCTTATGTTGCCACAGCAGAAGCTAGAGCAGCAGTCTCAAACTACCAGGCTGTGGGCCAGTCCTAGCTGGAGCAATTATGCAGTGCAGCTTGAGACTCCTAGTAGGAAGGGGGAGTGGTGCTGTCTGTTACCAGCCCCCAAACCCCACCCCTTCCCACCATTGCCCTGCCCTCTTTCCCCCCATGCAACCCCGTCCCCCTGAGCATTCAGGTTTGGGGATCACCGGGGACCAGCACCACACAGCATCAGCAGTCATGCCTCTCCCCTCACTCCCCGCTCCTCACATTGGAAGGAGCCACATGGGCAGCAGAGTGCACTGGGCAGGCACACTTCCAGGACATTTTTGCTCCTGTGACATCACCTTAATGAGGTAAGAGCTAGGGATATTAGTGGCTAGCCAGCTAACCATTTAACCAATAAGTGATTGCTTATTGGTTAACAGTCCCGGTTAACCACGACAGCTCTCCCTCCACATTTTAAAATTAGATTGGCAGGCTGGCTCAGTCCCAGCCTGCCAGTCCAAATTTTAAATGAAGAGCACATAGGGGAGCCGTCTGCCACCCCACGCTGGTACATCTGATATAGAACCAGCTTCCAACTGACCAAATCAGGTCCTCCAAGGACAGGGGCTGCTGCCAACCTGCTGTATCAGAGGCAGCAGCGCAGGTCTGCAGGCAGGAACCCGTCTGGACAGGGAGCCCATTTTTAGTCTGCGTGGGGAGCTGATACAGAGACAGCAGTGCAGGATGGCAGGGGACTCCCCAGGAGTGGAGCTGGGAGCGCCCAGAGGAAGGGGAGCATTTTAGTAATCGTGTACTCACTAAAAATTGTGAGTATACAATTACTAAAATAAACAATATCTAAAATCCCTAGTAAGAACTATCAGGACACTGGTGACAACCTTGTCCAGGTGGTCCCTGGATTGGGAGCAGGTTAAAGCAAGTCATCTACTTTAAAATCTGTAAACTTTAAATAAAATCTACAGTTTTGCAAAATTGCAATGAAATTTTACCAGACCAATAAAAAATGACTTTCCTGCTCTTTACCATGACTAATTATATTAAAAGAAAATATTTTACTCTGTCCATTTTTTTTAAAGTAGCCGTGGTCAAGTATTTGTTATAAAATTAGATCATTATAGAGCAAACTGCTAATGAGCTTTACATTTAGACTAACACTTTATTGTATGCAGTAAAAGAGTGAAATATCAAGAAAATAGGGGGCCAGAATCACAGCTCTTCTGGGTTCACTTTACACTGGTCTGCAAAATGTTGGCTATGGGCAGTGGAGGATACCCCCATGGGTAGGGTAGTCATCTAGTAGCACAGGACCCCTCCCGTAGCAATACATATACCATCATATACCGGGAAGGAGGCTGGGATGGTCTGCATCCATGTGCTTTCTGGCTGTTGCAATTAGGGTTGCCAGATACTTTTACAAAAAATCTCGAACATGGTGGGGAAAAAAATTGGTTGAGCAAAAGATAACAAAAAATCCGGAGACCAAACTTGTTGAGGGAAAAAAAAAGGGGGGACACTGTACCTTTAAATCCTGCTCCTCCCGCCAGACGCAGCAGGGGAAGAATGTCCCTGCTAGCCTTTTCTGGTTTTTTTTAACGGACAGGAGACACAAATACCGGACTGTCCGGGAGGAAACTGGACACCAGGCAACCCTAGTTGCAATGGCTCTATTTTATTTCAGAAACTGGGACGTTGCCTGGGATTAGTGGAGTACACAAGTGATTTAAATCTTATCTTTGCTTTCCTTCCCATCCTGTTGTTTAGCTTAGCACAGCTTTACTGGTTCAGTGACTGCCCCTGGAAAAAACAGACATATGCAAAGGGATGTAGCTACCTGTGCAAATATCCCAAATGAAGGAAGCAGTATTCAATGTGGTCTATCCATGGTTTCAAATCCGGTGGGCAAGTCACCCCAAATGCAATAATAATAAGGTAAAATAAAAATCATTGGCTGCCCTTGTTTCTTCACAAGCTCTGCAGCACATGAATTAAGGATGTGATTGGTGAAGGTGGGAGGTGTTCCACAATATGCTTTCTACACAGCAAGCACTCTTAAAAGTAGCACAGGGAAGACCAGTTTTATTCCTTGTCTGGTGCTATTCTGGCAGCATAGGTTACTGAGGCTACATCTACACTAAAAGTTTTGCCGGAAGAGGCAATGCAAATGAAGCATGGATTAGCATTTTCTTATGCTTCATTTGCATAATCTCTTCCAATCTGCTTTTGAGCAAGGGTTTTTTACACAAAAACAAGTAGTGTGGATGTTTCCTTTTTGCGCAGAAACCCCCTTTTGCGCAAGATCCTTATGCCTCAAAAAGGGAGGTATAACGATCTTGCAGAAAAAGTTTTTTTTTGTGCAAAAAGGAAACGCCCACACTGCTTGTTTTTGCGCAAAAACAGATTGGAAGAGATTATGCAAATGAAGCATGAGAAAATGCTAATCCACGCTTCATTTGCATTGCTTCTTCCGGCAAAACTCGTAGTATAGACATAGTCTGAGAGGAGTCTTCCTCTACCCTGATGACCTGTGTAACTGGGATACCAAGGGTCCAGTATATGCTGGCCACAGAGAAGTGCCCCACCAGGATCTGTGGGTGCCACTCCATAAGCAACATTCCTTGCACTTTCTTTTTTGATTTGTGGCTATATCCTACAACTAGCGACAACTTGAGATGCCTGGTTGAAGGAGCCAGGAGGAACAGTTTACACAGTCTTCACTTTTCATATTTCCTGATGTTCTTCCAGACCTTTGTGCTTTCCTTGGAGACATAATATATGGCTTATAGCATAGAGGAGCAACAAAAAGCCATTTTTTCTACATAAATGTCCTGCTTCCCTCCATGTTATGCTCTCATCATTAGATCTTAGCCACAAATGTCTAAAGCATGTGCAAGGTCTTGGTCGTTCCTGCAGAGTTCTAAAATGAAGCTCACAGCCACCCTATTTCTGTAATTTCAGAATACGAATAAATGTGATTAAGTGCAAATTTGTGTGGCTGTTGACCCCAGTCAAGCAGCTCCTGCCACATTACTATCATGGCTGTTGGAGGTGCATAAGTTACATAACCACTGTGTTAGACCCATTGACTAGCATGACCCTCTTTTCATTAGGAGGACCAATTCCATCTGTTAAGACTTTACAGAGCTGGCATACCTAAGCATGTACCTGGGACCATGCCTTTAAAATGCAAGCCAATCTTTTGCCGTATTGTGAGGGTGAAGGAATGTCCAGGATCCTGTTGCATATTGATGCTAGTAGTAGTGAAATGACTACAAATTTGCCCCATCATAGAATCATGCATTGTAGGATTAAGTGTCAATAAACCTGGGACATAGGAGTTGTCAGGAAAAGCACATAGTGTTATAGAATAACATGAATACCATGTCAGAACTACTCAAAGAATTAAATTTAAAGAATTAAAGCATAATCTAATGATGTGCAAATAACAGATGCACTGAGTTTCTTCTTGTATGATATGTATATTTCACATTAGAGCTAGGAATAAATGTTTAGGCTGACTCCATTTTTCTTCTTCCTCACCCCTGAGTGTATTTCTGTGTGGAAACACTTAAAATGATGTTTATTGTACTAGAAAATGTACTTAAGTGTAGAGTGCTTGGCATGGCTGCCTGCTTGACTGCTATAAATTGTTCATGATATGTCTTTTCTTATATGCATCAACTGTAGCTCTTGCTGCAGAGATGCATACGATCTGCCTTCTCTACAGAGAGATGTTAATGTGCTTCAGTTTACTTAGGTTACTGCAGTACTGTTTTTTTTCTTAGACTAAGAGGGATGCTGCAGTATATTTCAGAGCATGAGGACAGAACTGTGTAATGTTGTCAGCAATGGAGAGTATGCTCTGCCTCCTGGAGATAAAACTTATATGTTCTCTATGATACAAAAGTTGGTAGAAAAGATCAACACAGATTCACACTGTCCTTCACTGAAACTGATGTTAATTTTGACAAGCTGGTAAAAACAAGAACCTTCAGAGTTAAAGGTCTGCTTTGACACACATGCTCAAAGGACATGTTCGTTGCTGATAAATTGGGCCAGTTGAACTATTTATTATGAATAATTGTTACAAATGTTTGTCTTGCAAATTTTGCATGGACCAATCCTGATCTTTTCAAATATATCCTGCTCAACAGTTTGGACAGATGATTATCAAATGATGGGGTCTTTGAACTGTTTGCTTTGACAGTTGTTAATTATTTGTGTGGTGAAACTGGTTACCTCAATCACAGCTGCTTTGTGAAGCTCAAACACTATCTTTTCCCATGCCCTTAGCTTCTTTGGTCCCTTATACTTCTGAGTTTTTGTGGTGGAGTGTCTTTGTGAGTGCGAGGGGTAGGTGAGATAGGGCAAGAGTACATGTGACTTGCTGGCTGTGTGTATGGATGGCCAGCTTTCACATACATCCATGCAGGGAAGTGATAAGGATTGAACTCCATGTTTGGGGTCCCCTGGGTTGCTACTCCATGAGATAAACTCACCAGGTTGTGGCCATCTTTCAGTGTCCCTCATCTGGATTTGTGGATCTCCCTAACATCAAACCTCTGCCCCTCTTTCAGAAGCTTTAATTTATTGTGCACCTAGAAGGCCTGCTCCAGAATCTCCAATGCCAGGTAAATAAGAGAGAACATTGGAAGAAGATGAGAAGGCATGGGTTTGACTTGGATTGCAAGGAAGGAGTAGGAATGGATTTGGATGCACCTACAGAAACACATACACAACATCCTTCAAATTTCTCATTGGGTAGAACCCTTAGGACTCTACAAAGAGTGCCCAGGCTGCTTGAGCCTACCATTCCAGTCCTCGTAGGGTGCACAACAGTTCAGCACCTTTCAGGGTTTGGCTCAGTACATGGTAATTACAAATGTTGGTCTGCACAGAATTACTTTAAGAAATAATTTCTATAATAAAAGTCCATATGAAAATATGTAATAAATAGTTGTGTGGTATTTTTTCAAACTACAGTAAAGATACTAAAATATATTGAGCTTTTTAAGCACTAATCACCTGTCCAATTTTGTTTTATACAAATTTTGTGTATGAGCAATAGCATGCTATGATATAGTAGATTGGTGCGGAGCTAGTCTACAGAAACTAAGCCACTCCGCACTGGACAGGGAAAGATGGAAGGAAATAGTGAAGGAGGCATCGGACACCAACGGGCGGTAAGCCCATGGTTGTTGATGATGATGAACAGCATGCTGAAGAGTATCTGAAACTATAAAATATTTTTAACCACCACTGTAGTTTAAGGCTGTCTTCCCTCTAATGCTTAATGCAGTACTGTTCTGCCTTGCTCTTTATATTTGTCAAATGCAGTTCATTATTGACCTAACAAGCCAAAGACCAAGGTCTCATCCAGCCAACATTACATATAAGCAACTTTTGAAAAAATACTAACAGTCAGTTCTACAAATGGCTCCTGGCTTCTGAATTTGAAGTAAGAGGGGGCTTTACATTTTAGATCTCCTTCCAGGTTTTGGAGCAGGAATTCCTGTTGCACATACATATCGGCTTTGTCTGTCAAATGCTCTTAAAGGGTCGCACCAAGATGTTTTACCAGTCCTGATAAGGAATCAAGTTTCTACCACTGTTAAGCCACTGGATCCCTTCATTAGTTTGCAGAAGATATAAGATAGAGCTTGAAGGTCTTATCCTCCCTTACAAGGATAGTCCTGTATTCTGTTTTCCTTTAGACCTTGAAGAGCAGATTGCTTTCTGCAATATCCTGTTCTTTCACTTCTGTAGTGGTATTATATGCCCAAACTTGCAGAAAATTTAAGAGGAATTACTTGCTTTCCTTTTGTGATCCAAAGGTATCAGAAAAAAATCCAAACCATTCTATCCTCAACTTGAAAGTAGAGAGAGGAGTTTATAAGTCCAAAATATTTTCAGGCAGGATATGATGGGGCAGGTGATTCTAGCAGTCTATTCGAGCAACTTCATCACCTCCATGGACCAACAGGATAGGAATTTTCATGTCTCTCTTGATCAGTGCCACCTGAAGCTCTTGATGTATTTGCAGATCATTTCTTCTATTCAGTTTTGACTTGTCTCTAGGTTTGGCCAGTCCCTCTTGAAGTCTTTCGTTGATGATGATGATGATGATTGATGATAATTGATGCTCAATAGAAGTTGCCCTAAAGGGACAGAAGGTGTCAGTTTTTGCTTTGTTTATATGATTGATCATACTAGCTCCCTCTGAAGTTATGGTCTTCTTGTGTTCCAATATCTAGTCTAAAATGTCATGATTTTCTCACATGGGTTATCTTACATGCCATCTTTGAGTATATTTGATGTCTCTTCAGGAAAGGCTGACATTCCTTCACAAAAATGGAAATTCATCAAATTAGATGTTTCTCTCACTTGCAGATGTGTGCCAAGAGGTTTCTGTTGATTTTTTGTTGTTTGAAAAGTGTATTATCATTCCAGGCCACCTCAGCTATTATTTATTCTACAGGATTTGATCCTGTTCTACAGGATTTGATCAGCTACATTACAATCATTTTTAAATTGCACTTTGATATGCCTGTTCCTTAATCTTGCTGCAGCAGGGGTGCCTCCAGATCCGGGGCTGGCTCTGGACTGCGTGGCCGCAGCAACGGCACCTCCAATTCCGGCTGAGGCACCACTGAGGAACTTCAGCCCCAGTGCTACCTCTTCTCACTGCATCCTTACCTGCTGCAGGGAGAAGGGAGCGCTCTCCAGTGGCTGCATGGGGGAAGCGGGGCGGGGCTGAGCTGAAAATCAGCTTGTGTGCCATAAATGGCTTGATTCAAACGAACACGGCCTGGAGCACACTTTCACTTTCGAAATAGCTGGGTTTCGAACTAGTGAGTGGCTGAGATTATGCTAATGAAGCGCGGGATGTTTAAATCCCGGCTTCATTTACTATTTCAAATGCCTACATTTGCATCCCTAGTTGCATTCCCTGCAACTGTAGACATACCCCGATACTTGATACTTTTGGAGTCGGAGTAAGAAGTCCTCCAAAGGATTGAGGTGTCTCAGTTGGGGCCACATCAGTGAGCATTGGGGGGTTTTGGAGGAGAATTTTGTTTCTCACTTGTGTGGTCCTCAACTGATTTTTCTGAGAGTCAGAAGCCTCTGACCCGAAAAAGGTTCCCCACCCCTGCCATAATAAAGACATTATGTCAAAATAACTGCTTGTAGTGTAGATGCAGACTATATTATTTCAGAATAATCTCAGTTATTCCAAAATAATGCTGCTATGTAGACATGGCCCAGGAGCTGGCAATCTACGGCATGCATGCCATTTATAGCACACAAGCCAATTTTCAGCTCAGCCCTACCCCTCTTCCCCCATGCAGCTGCTGGAGAGCGCTCCCCCTCCCTGCAGCAGGTAAGGATGCAGTGAGAGGAGGTAGCACTGGGGCTGACGTTCCTCAGTAGTGCCTCAGCCAGGACTGGAGGTGCCGTTGCTGCGGCCACGCAGTCCAGAGCCGGCCCCGGATCTGGAGGCACCGCTGCTGCAGCCGCGTGGTCTGGGGCTGGTCCTGGAGGCTAAAAGCACCACTGCCATGGCCACATGGTTTGCGGCCAGCCCCGGAGGTGCCACTGCTGAACCCACGTAGTCTGGTGCCGACTTGGGATCACATGGCAGCGGCACCGCTGTCTTCTGGGGCTGGCCCCAGACCATGTGGGCTGTAGCAGCAGGGCCACCGGGGCTGGCCCAAGACCACAGCAGCAGCGGAGCCTCCGGGGCTAGGCCCAGACCACATGGGCCCCAGGATTTGGGGCCTCCCTCTGGGGCAGCCGGGACAGCATGGCCGCGACTGCTGCTTCAACGGGGCACGAAGCCAGGTAAGGTCCCCCCCTCATGCCCAGACCCTCCCATCCCAATCCCCTCTCTTCCCTCCTCCTCAAGGCCCAGCCCCCCAGCTTCATCCGACACCTTCTCTTGTTCCTGCACCCTCTCTCCTGGCTAGCACCCCACCCTGCTCCTTTATCCACGTTGCTCCTGCACGCTCTCTCCTGGCCACACATTGCACCCTCCCTTACTCCTGCTCCCTCCACCTGGCCAGACATCCTACTCCCAGCCTGCTTTGGCACCCTACCCCTCACTCAGACCTCGCAACTTCTTCCCTTTCTGCACTCCATCTCCCTCCCAGATTCTGCACCCCATCCCTATCCCACTCTCTAGCAGCCCTGTCTCTCACACTGCACTCCTCATTTTTGTCCCTACGCCAGAGCCTAAGGAGGTCCATAAAATCCATTAACTCCAGAACCCTAAAAAAGTAAATCTGGTCTATGGGAAACCCTGAACCTCAGCCCCCCCCCTTCCCCTTACTCCATGAGGCTTGGGCACCAGAGGATTGAGGTATCTCAGTTGGGGCCACATCAGTGAGCGTTGGGGGGTTTTGGAGGAGATTTTTGTTTCTCACTTGTGTGATCCTCAACTGATTTTTCTGTGGGTCAGAAGCCTCTGACCCGAAAAAGGTTCCCCACCCCTGCCATAATAAAGAAAACATTAAAACCTTTTGTGCTGGACATAATATTTTACTTGATTTAAAATGAGGTTTGATAAACTAACATGAGAGTTAAAATGCTTAATCTGTTTCATAATTTAAATTAAACCATTCTCCCTATCTGCAATTGTTTCAGAAAATAAGGTCACCATACCCAGCCTGCCCTTGCCTCCCTCCCCCCCGCTTCCTTTCCCCGGCACACCGATCAGTGAATAAGTTAAATCTCAGTACCTTCTTAAAGGTTGATGATCCCTGCACTAAAAGGCAAGACATGCATCTTAATTTGTTTATTAATGAAGGTGCTGTAAGTAGGACCATTATTGACTTTAAAAAGTATCACCAGCATGCGAACCCGTACATAGAGGTGAATAAGTCAAATCTCGGCACTCTACCTCTGAAAGGTTGCTGACCCCTGACATAGCATATATTCCTATTTGCAGGGAATTAAAATAAAATCAGTAAGTCATATCATTTAAAAAATAGTAATTATAAATTCTCTGTAGAGATTTCTTATGTATGACATAAAGCAAGGTAATATAAGTTTTTATTTTAATAAATTAAAACAGGATTTTTTTTCACTTTTGAGTTATGCCTCACTGAAGTTGGCAGAGAGAGCCTACTACTCTACACTGTCATTTCCATATCAATGCATAAGGTATGGACAAAAATGAAGCATGTATATACTAATTAGATCTAGGGTTGCTAACCTTCTAAAATTGTCCTGGAGTCTACAGGAATTAAACTTTTAAATAAAGGTTATGTCGTGCAATGAAACTTTCAGGAACATATCCAACCAAAATTGGAAACCCTACCAGAAATAGGGTATTATGGACTCATCCATATCAAATGGGGTACAAATTGTATTATAGGCAGGTGCTTATAACATTGCCAAATATAATTGTTTAACTTATTTTTTTTTCTAACCTAGGTCTCTTCATTGTGTTCAGTTTTGGGCTTTATTTTCTGGTTTTAAAATTTCAGCAAAAGCAGTTCATGAATGAAGTTAGGGAAAAAAAAGGTAATTTGACCAATTAAAAATGTTTCTTTGAACTATTTTAGTACCTACATAGATTGGAATAGGTACTTGAAATTTAGCAAAGAGGGCTGTGGGGCAAAATAGGTGCCTTGTGCTGTCCCTGTTAAATCTGTTAACTATCAAGTATTGGAGATTCACAGAGCTTCACTGATATAGTAGTCATAGAGGACAACTTATTTACTGGTGAACTCTGCATTACACTTTCTTTAAACGTATATTTGATTTACTAGTTATGCATCATATTTTTATGATGTGTAAAGATGGGGGCATTTAAATCCAAGCAGTCTTCATTAATATCAGTCCTTCTCTTTTCTTTCTTTAAATAATAAAAGCACAGAGACAAAGAAAGTAAATACATTAAAAAATGAAATCTTTATTTTTGGCTTGATTATAATGTAGTTTACGTTCTTTATGGTAACAGCAATTTCCTGCATGCAGTTCACCAACACATTACAAGTCAAAAGCTTCAGTAAAAGAGTCTAACTTTAACTTTAGTTTGTGTATGAAACACAAAATGTCCTGATCTTGATTACAGAAGTGTGCCATTTTGTTCCCAGAAAATATTGTGGATCCCAAATTGTATTTAGAACAGTTCTAGCTCAGCATGAATCAAAAAGATTAAGAATAATCTATGTAAACAAACACTGGGAAAAAAGCAAGGATTCCGTGAACAATTAGACTATCTCAAAACTTCTGATGCAAGCCGTGCTAGAAATTCAAATATCCCCCTGTCACTTCCGTTCACCAGCTATAACTATTTAGAAGTAAATAAATTTGAAATCTAGTTTTACACAAAATATTTCACATTGAAATATTTGCAATTATAATATTAAACCAAAGTAACCTATACTCACAAATGTCTTTATTTCTTACATTATGAAGTTCTCCATTGAAAATTACCATGGATAGAAAACAAGCAAGTGATTGGGGAAAATAACTTAAGAAACAATGACATGAACCTGTTGACAGTTTTCTTATGTACAAAAATGTTGCCAAATAATATGATTTATTTTTACATTATTTATATATACTAACCACATTTTCAATAGGTTAAACAGTTTGTAGTAGACCCTATACAGTTTGGTTCTACACCAAATAGTAGCCATTTAAAATGCAAAACTAAAGAAGCTGGTAAATAATTGCAAACTATTGCTTAATGATATGAAGGAATGAGGTCTGCTTGAACAATTTAATTCACTTTACCACTGACCTATGGCTTCCTACAATGAAGACACTGGACAGTAGATGGAGCAAAATATAGCTGCAAAGGCAATATTAACATGCATCAGTGATACCCTCCAAATTATCTATAATGGCATAGAATACAATATATTACCTGTTGAAAGCTTGCAAACTAAATATACTGCGGCACTTATTTGATGCAATGTATAGTGTCATGACCACTTATTTATATGCTCAAATGTGCACAACAGTGTAAAATAAGTATTTACATAAGAGGGAATTTTATTGACCTATTAGATGTCAGTCTTACTTGGAAGAATAGATGTGAAACAATACGTCAGGATAAAGTAGAACTTCTAAACAAGTGACTTGTTTTAGTGAAGTCATTTTTCAAGGGCAGATTCCGTCCAATATTTTTTTTCTGTAGAACATTTAACATAAACAAAAACTATGTGGTTGGACTTTGGATGAAGTTTGTATTTGCTGATATTTAGTGACTTTCATAAAAATGATCCATTTCTAAATTCTTGTAAATTACAGGATTTGCAGGCACATAAAGATTTGTCAGGATGCAACAACACAAATAGTTAAAACACCTCAAATTTTAGAGCCACTTGAAATGTGTAAGTAATTAACACTGTTGCTTTGTGTGATATTATGTTTGTTTTCCAAGTGTGATCTATAAGTGCAGCATGCCTTCATGCAAATCACTTTGGTCTGTACATTATAGAGAATTAGAGAGGAGAACGCCTGGTCCTCAAACCCTCTTCCCCAACAAAAAACCCATTTACAAAAATAGTCACATATAGTAGTAAACAGCCGGTGAATTTAAAAAAACCAATAAATTCACCAAAACCAATTTTGTAAAAATATGGCAAATGTGGGAGTTGAATTACAAACAGTGGATACAGTTACTGTACTAAATATTTTGTGGTATGTTAAAACACACAAAATTATAGCTTTGCACTTTCATTGTCCCTACAGACTGTAGCAACTGTGTGTTGCTCTTCAGTAGTATCAGCTGTAGTGAAAACAGTAACCTCCTGTCAGAGTTGTCACCCTGTTTTACAGAGTCACAGTTTGACGACCAGGGATCACTGTCTTGTTATAGGCACTGACCTTGAGTGTGTGCATGTGTATATATACATATATATCTAGCTATATATATGTAAAAACTGTCAGTTTGGCATATACCTCCTACAGGAGTTCTGTTGACACAAATACATCTTTCAAAGGCTGTAAACAATGTCACACAAACAGGATTATTAGTTTTTTATTTTTTTACTTTCCCTGACATTTTTACCTTTATAGTCTTTTTCTGCTTTATCTTTTTCATATTTCTCTTTCTCTGGCTTTGTTACACTGTCATAAGAAGGTGGAGAGGTTGTAGAGGAGCTCTCGTCTGTTTTTTCTGGAGTGGAGTTTTCATTCAGTTTATCAATAATCATATCTTTGACAGGTAGGCCATCCCCTTTGTTTTTATCTTTGTTATACATACAGGAGACTTTTTTAACTTTTTGCTTTAAAATGTAACATCTGTAAGCACGCTGAATAACAGTAGCAGATACCTCCTCTTGTTTTCGTTTTAAGGTGGTTGTGATCGGTTCATAGGACACTTTAGAAGGGTTTGCTGCCATAAACCGATCTTCCATTTGTATTCGAAGTGCATCCATCTCATCACTTTCCCCCAAAACACGCTTTGTAAAAGCAAACAAGATGTCAAGGCAGTGAATTCTGTCACCACTCACCATGGGCAGATCCATTGCAATAAGCTGAACTTTATTTGGTTTTGCTATAAGAAGAGGAGGATCCAGTGAAGCTGCAAAATCAGACAGTTTACTGTATTCTATAAACTGGGTTGCATCTGGATCAAACTTTTCCCAAACCTCATAGAACATCTCAAAGTCGTCCTCGCTCAAGGGCTCAGCACTTTCTTCTGTAGCGACACTGAAGTTCTCCAAAATAACAGCAATATACATGTTTACTACAACTAAAAATGATATGATAATATAACTGACAAAAAAGAAAATCCCAACTGAAGGGTTACCACAGTCTCCTTTAACAGAGCTTCCTGGGTGATCTTTATTAGGGTCGCAGTCTGGTTCTCCACTGTTAAGAATTGGTGCTAACAAGCCATCCCAACCAGCTGACGTGGTAATTTGAAATAGGCAGATCATGCTATTGCCAAAAGTTTCAAAGTTGAACATGTCATCAATCCCAACTTCCCTCTTAACGTAGGCAAAGTTGGACATTCCAAATATGGCATAGATAAACATGACCAGGAAAAGCAGGAGACCAATGTTAAACAAAGCAGGAAGAGACATCATCAAAGCAAAAAGCAAAGTGCGGATCCCTTTTGCACCCTTAATGAGACGTAAGATTCGTCCTATTCTGGCAAGTCGGATAACTCTGAACAAGGTGGGGGACACAAAATATTTTTCAATCACCTTAGCTAGAAACATGCCTGTAAAAACAAGAAATTCACATTGTAAAGTAAATGGTACAGTAGCAGCTTTTTAAGCATATTAACTCATTATTTGCGGAAATATTTATTTATTGTTGTCTCAGAAACAATCAGAACAGTAAGTTCGTGTTTGGTATTAACTTTCATCATTTAAAACAATCTTCTCTGGAAAGAAAATAATAACATTAGTATCACATGGAGTGTTTGTTTTATTGTGAAAATGTTACATTGAAGACTGTCAATAGATGACACCTTTGTTTCCTTCTGCAGAGATTACAATAAGGTAAAGACACTCTGCAGGAAAAGGGATAGGAGTGAGAGGAAGTGGGTTGCTTAGAGCAAAGGTAGCTTGTTCCTCTTAAACTTTGCATCTACTCATAAGGCAGTGTCCAACAAAACTTCTATGGCAGCGGTGAAAAATAATTTTTAATCGGGAGCCACTTCAGAAATTTTGGCCTTCAATTTTTGAACTGGGGTACGGACTCGGGCAGAAGAGGCGGGGCCAAGACACTTCCATGCTTTCCCACCCATTGACCCGGATTGGTCTGGGGGTGGGGGAGCACATGAAATCTTTGCACCCTCCCGGAAAGAACCGCCAACTATTCTGAACAGCTAGAGGTTCCCTCTAGGTGCCCGTGTCCCTAGTGGGAAGAGACTTCTCATTCTCCCCTCCCAGATATCTACATCATTAAGCCCCTTATCCTGCCACTCTGAGCCCAGGTCAACTGGCACAGGCCAGCTGAGGGTTTTTAACTTCAGAGAAAACGTACCCTATGAGGTCTGCCAAAAAATCTGAAAAACAGTTCCACAAAACTGTGGCACCATTGAGATTTACTGCCTTTTAGCTAACTGAACTCTAAATATTTAGCCTCTATGAAGATTAAAAATCTCTCCCTGTTCATATACTCTTCAGTTTTTCTAATGAATATAGACTTGTATTTATGTAGTAAAAACAGCTGAATATTTTTGTATTTATTTATAAATGGCAATGCACTATTTTTGTGAAAAAATTACCCCAATTTCAGATTCTGACATTTCAAATTACAATATACCAAATCAGATCAGTAAAAATGTTCTTTATATGCATCTTTTTATGCATATTGCATTATAAAAATGAACACAGAAGAATTGTTATATAAATTGAATTGTAGGCTATATAGCAAATGACAAGCTGTATACAAAGCATCATAAAATCGTTAAATGAAATGTTCACTTTCTGCTCAGATAGTCCCTTCATGAAAGTGAATTGTTCTTACCCACGATGGAGAGAATGACAACCACAAAATCAAAAATGTTCCAGCCTATGGTGAAGTAGTAATAACGGAGTGAAATCAATTTCAGGACACATTCTCCAGTGAAAAGGACAATGAATACCAGGTTTATCCTTTGTAAAATAGTTTCCATCTCATCACTCTGGTCATCTGTTTCAATCATCATGGTGACCATGTTAAGGCAGATAAGAATCATGATGCCGATATCAAATCCTTGTTTTGTTACAAAATCAAAGACCATGCCTTGGAATTTGTTCTGCCAAAACAAACAAACAAACAAACAAAACAAAAACGAATACTATTTATAAATTGAAAATGTTTTTCTATACAAATCTGCACATTCAGAGAAAACAATCCTCTGTATCTTGGCAGGAGTTAGCGCTGAAGAACAGGCATTGGTAAACTGATTCATACTCACAACCCAGAGGGTAGCTTATCCTTTCCCCACTTCTGACTTGTTGTGGAATAAGTTGTCAGAGGTGAGCAAGAAGGGAATCACTGTTGGCTGGAGGGGTGATGTCAGTGAACAGTAAATGTTATCTCACAGCCTCTGCTCTGCATAACTGCCCTTCACTGATTGTGCTCAGTGACTTAGTTGGATGGGTTAAGGTTATATTTAATTTAAGACTACATATGTCTTTCTGGGACAACTATTATTTAATTTGCTATAGTGGATAATTTCTGCATTAAGAATTATTTTCCAAAAATTGTGGGGATTAAATGGAAAAATGTACCAAACAATACAGTGTCTGGTTCACAATATCAAGGAGCTCACATAAAGATTTAGGTTCATCTGGAAACTAAACCTCTATGGACATAGTCTCATCTCTTCCCAGAATCCCTAACAGGCCCTCTTTGGTTGTCTTTGAGGTTAGGGGTGGGTTGAGTCTGTCCTCTCTGTTTTTGTATTCAAAGCCACCAAGTTTCCACTATCACTCTCCCTGATTTCTGGTCTTTACAGAACTTCCAGAAAGGACAAGTGCATTCCCATTTCCTGCAAAGGTTTTCTGGAGTGGGAAGGATAGGAAAGATCTTCTCCCACTCTAGGACAGGAAAATCAATACACAGCCAGAATTGAATGCCGCTGCCCTTAGACTTACCTAAGTTATGTAGTGCATCATGAAACTTAGCACAGGTATCGAGGGAATCACCCATTTTGTATGTCCAATGTATATGTTTTTAAAGAAAATATGAGAAAGATTCAATAAGTTAACTAAAAAAAATAGGGGAAGGAGAAAATTCTGCCTCTTTAATGGAAATAATAGAAAAAATATTTCCTTTACCAAATACATAGTGTAGTTGCAGCTGTAACTCTCACCTGGAGTTTGCCAGCTCCTGAAATATGTTCAGAAAGTAGACTAGTTTGTTTCAGTTTTGAACTTGGGAGCTGCAACACTCAGAGAGAGAAGCAAACCAGCTCACAAAGGAGATGATTAACTTCCTCTCCCCACAAAGGTCATCTTTGAACTACTGTGGGAAAATTGCATGGATCATGCCATTCACACTTTGTGGAGACCCGATGTCTAGAGGGGCAGAGATCCAACCTGGCACCAGGAAGCCAGTGGGCCTGGTAGCAGCCAAGAGAAAATTCTGCACCACCCAGAGATGAAGTATGGAGATCCTTTTTTGTTTATTGGGAAAAATAGGGAGGAAATTGGGGGATTGGAAGAGTTATGAGTGTTGGGAGGTGGGGAATTAGTTGATGTGTTAATGTTTAGTACTTACTTCTCAACCCTAATCCTTTCAACTGCAGTTCCTATTTTTCTGTTTCCTCCTTTGTTACACTGTTATTTTTGGATCCCCCACTGTTCCTTTTAGGGTGCGTCTACTCTGCACCATGGTTCAAAATAAGATTCACAATTTGAGCTACGCAAATTGCATATCTGATTTCAGTCTTACTTCAAAATAGCTTATTTCATACTTTGACGTTGTCTACACAGCGCCAAATTTTGAAATAACCCACTCTTCTGAAATGTCCCTTAGTCCTCATGGAATAAGGTTTACAGGGATGGCGGAGTAGCAAGCCCATTATATTTCAAAATAACAGGCTTGCTGTGAAGACGCGGGATAGCTATTTTGGGATACTCCAGTATCCCGAAATAGCATTGCAGTGTAGACATAGCCTTACTGAACATTTTTTTATATATTGTTTCTTTTCCAGTGGGTTTTATACTTATTTGTTAGCAGCATCATTCATTTTCCCAGACAAAATGTGGAGTCGTTTTGGGTAGAGGCACTAGGTGTCAGAAAAAAGAACCCAGGACCCAACTCCTAGGTGAAGGGGAACAAACCTCTCCCAAGGAGCAAGCAGCAGGGAGGAGGATTGAGTCACAACTGGTGGGAAGGCTATACAGTCTTAAAATTATTGTTTAAAATGAGTATTTAATTCAGGAAGTGTGAAAATAAAATGACTCTTACCCCTGGCCTAGGTATAGGTTTTTGTGGTTTCTTGGACCCCAGTTTTTTCATTGCATTATAGTATTTCTTCTGTTCTTCTGTCATAAATATGTCTTGACCTCCGAAGTAAGAAAATGAGATCAAAACTGGTTACAACCGTGTTTACATCCATAACCTCTAGCTATTGTATGTCACCATATAATTTAGTGATGGCTATTTGAGTTTATATTTGATTTATAAATTAAAATTCAATTTTCAGGTATCCATATGAATGTTATTGAACAGCTCTGTCAGCACAAAGTATATCCCAGGCTACGTCTAGACTACATCCCTCTGTCGGCAGAGGGATGTAAATGAAGCACTTTGAAAGTGCAAATGAAGCCGGGATTTAAATATCCCCAGTTCATTTGCATAATCGCGTAATGGTGCTCTTTCAAAAAAGCGCTATTTCGAAATTGAAACTGCAGTCTAGATGCGGTTCTTTCGAAAATGGGGCGCTTTTTCGAAAGAACTGCGTCTAGACTGCGGTTTCAATTTCAAAATAGCGCTTTTTTGAAAGAGCGTCATTACGTGATTATGCAAATGAAGCGTGGGCTATTTAAATCCCGGCTTCATTTGCTCTTTCGAAGTGCTTCATTTACATCCCTCTGCCGACAGAGGGATGTAGTCTAGACACACCCCCAGTGACTACTTCCAATGGCAGTTGGAGGATTTCTCCATTATTTGGAAACTATCTCTCCCTCCTCTCCAGTAACTTAAGACCACCATAGCAGTTTCTGCTATGACCTCTTCCCAGTTCCTGACACTGAGCATGTGTCAGGAAGAAAGCCGGCATGGCTAAGACATTTCTGTGCCCTCACAGTCTGTGACTGCTGGAATGATTCTTAGGTCACAGAAAGCCAGGTATAAATTAGGGCATTTCTCATGTTGTTCTAATTTGTGCCAACCATTACTAGCTTCTTCCTGGCTGGCTCCTTCCAGGAGGGGTGTGGGGCTCAACAGTGGCACAGAACCACTTTTGAACAATCCTCCGGGTCACTTCTGAACTGTTCTAAGCACAGTGTGGATGCAGGTCACCATTGGGCCAATAGTCTACATACCATTAGTTAAGAAACAAGCAAAATGGAGAGATACTGGGCATGAAGGATTCTGTCATAAGAAGACACGAATTAAAAAAACAACAAATTGGAGCCCCTATTCATTTTAAGGATTTGTCCACACAGGGAGTGCTTTATTGGTACAAGAATAATGTATTCTATACCAGTAAAGTGCTTCTAGCGTAATGCACCTATACCAGTAAAGCTGTGCTTTATATTGGTATGGCAAAACTAGTGCCTCCAAGTGAAACAAACTACTCCAGTAAAAGTGCAGTTTTGCTGATGTAACTGCATCTGTACAAGGGGCATCTGCCAGCACAGCTTTGTTGGTTAGGGATCACCTCTATTCACCTCTTCAACTGACATGGCTACATTTGTAGAATTCTGTAGTATAGACAAAATCTTTCAGTGCCTGTTATTTATTTTTCACATTAGCCTCCATTTTGCATGTACAAGTGCTACCAGTCAAATGTCTGACTGCTTGACTTGTGGGTGCTTTCAGCATTCTAGAATTTGTGTTAGCAGATTATGGACACTATTAAATGGAAGTCCAGTGTTAAAGTTAGACCTTTAGTGTCTACTAAACTGGAAACTTAAGCCTCAAGTCATGGCATTTGCCCATTGAAGTGTTTGAAGAAGCTGCAGGTTAGTCTGCAGTTATTCTAAAGAGAAATGCTGATTGTTTAAAGATGTTTATGTCACAAGAAATGTTTTTACACTTCACAGCTGAGTTTTGCCTTAGACTCAGCTGGGAGTAGAATCAAAACGTTTTATCTCATTAATTGATTAGAGTGGCCACAGCTGAAGCCAAAGTATTTTCACAGTGCAAACAGACATTTAAGATGATAGTCAGGCTGCAAGTTCCATCAGACATTTTAAGAATGATGAGACTAAGTATGAAATATCCTAGGGCCTCCAATTATTTTTAATTAAACTATTTTAAAATTACTTTAAAGTTCAAAAGATGCAGAGAAAAAAATATTTCCCCCATTGTTTTCTTACCTTTTTTTCACTTTTCTAATGAACTATAAATTAAAGGGTTAAATATGGTTTACATACAAGTTGCTCCCATCTCCTATAACTGAACAAGTTGAATTATACTGCTCATTCCTACAGATCTTTAATAAGCTTTATTCATGAGAGAAATCTCATTGGGATTTGATGGAACTTAGTTTTATAAAGATTTCTAGAACAGGATTTGTGGTTGCTTCCTTGTTATTTCTATTTTATTATTGTTGTATGCATTCAGGGTGTGTCTACACTGATTCTGGAAAGTACAATTTCCAGAATGAGGAGATATACCCATGCTGTCTCTTATAGAGCTAGCACTCTACAAATAGAATATGCCCCCAATAGTGTGAGCAGTGGGGACAGGTGCCAAATATGTGCCTAATGTCAGGGATGGGTTTGTACTTGGAGCAGCTAATGCTGACACTCATGGCTGTACTACTCATTGAATGGTAAGTATTTAAGTAAAAAGTACATCTGATTAATTTTAAATAGGGACTTTTTTCCAAGAGGATAACTTTCAGATTATCAGAATGATAACACACATTCCTCTTTTGCTTATTTATTGTATTTTTTCTTGCATAATTTGCAAATTACTGTGAACTTGTCTATATTAAACAAGGGCTTATTGTTCCTCATCTTCTCTAATCTTGAAATGAAGTCAAAATGCTGAAATTACGATGCTGCAGTCATATCCATGGCAGCAGATTTTTTCATTGCAAAAATAGGACCAGGCAGAAGGTGAATTTGTTTAAATTGTGTGTCCATCATATTTACACAGAATAAGTCATCGTTTCACTCTTAAGGAATGTCTAGAAACGAAATAGACTTAGGGATTCATAGCTTTTCATTCAGAGCTTGTTTACTTTTAAAGCAGTAAATTAATACTTATCTTCTTTTTTTGTTGATTGAAGTTGTCTATGATGACACCAATGAAAAGGTTCAGGGTGAAGAATGATCCGAATATGATAAATATGACAAAGTAAAGATACATGTACAGGTTGTCCTCATACTTAGGCTGATCTAATAGCTATAAAACACATATTTTTATATTATCTGAATGAACATTGAGAAACAAAAATTGCATTTTATTCATAAAGCAGCTACTCATGGCAAGAGGAGTTAGATACAGATACCATAGTACAGGTAGATAGTATATATTAGCAATACATTTTATTTGTGTAGCAAAATGGAACTCTGTACTCAAGTAGATGGAATTTCTCTGTATCTCTCTCTTTGTGGGGAGGGGGTAATGGGGATACACAATTGCCAGCATAGGGGAAAAATAGGGGAACCTTGGATGTGGGGGGGAGGAAATGGGGGCTGGCACTAACATTAGCTGTAACAAGGTTTGTGATTGATAGCAACCATTAACAACTTCCAGTGTAACAACTAGGACTGTCAAATGATTTAAAAATTGCAAATTAATCACGAGATAAGAAAAACTAATCTTGATGAATCCCAGTTTTAATTATCCTATTACACAATAATAGAATGCCAGTTTAAATTTATTATAAATATTTTTTATGTTTCTCTGCATTTTTAAATATATTGATTTCAATTCCAACATGGAATATAAAGTGTACAGCACTCATTTTATACTTTTATTACAAATATTTGCACTGCAAAAAAGAAGAGTATTTTCAGTTCACCTCATGCAAGCTCACTCAGTCCTACTTCTTGTTAGGCCAATTGCCAGACAAACAAGTTTGGTTATATTTACGGGAGATAATGCTGCCTGCTTCTTATTTACAATGTCACATGAAAGTGAGAACAAGTGTGCACATGGCACTGTTGTAGCTGGTGTTGCAACATAACACCATGCCAGATATGTTAAACATTAATATATCCCTTTGGGCTTCACATTCTAGGCTCTAGTGTTTTAACATTGTTTTGTTTTTGACTGCAGTTATATAAAAATAAGTCTACATTTGTAAGTTGTATTTTCACAACAGAGATTGTGCTGGAGTACTTGTATGAGGTGAACTAAAAATACTATTTCTGTCTCCCCTGCATATCTCAGATGTTGCTCAATCCTAAAAAGTGATTTGCATCAAAAATGTTGGGTAACATACAGTGCCCAGTGAAGTGTGTGACCTTCTAATTTTCAATTATCAAATAAGGTTATATGTTCTTATGTTTTCTCTTTGCATTTCCCAAATATCCCTGTGTCCAATTTGTTAAAACAAAGGCAGTGATAAAGTCATCACCATTTGGTGTCTTTAAATTGAGACTAGACTTTTTTTCTAAAAAACTGATTAGTTCTACTACAGATTATTGGAAGATTAATTCTCTCTACTGCAGTAATTGCTTTGTGAAATTCTATGGGCTATGTTATGTAGAAAACGTCACTAGTTGATAACAGTGCTCCCTTTTGGCCTTAAAATTGAAAAACTCATGTTGTTACTATTCAATATTTTAATACAATTCAATAGAACTATTAAAATTTGATTATATATGTGTAATGCCAGAATATATTCCATAAATATAAATGGCTTCAGAACTTATACTTACATCTCGTGAATCAACAGCTGCATACATAATATCCATCCATCCTTTAAATGTAGCCTGGAAATGGAACACAAGTATTTATTTACCTATAAAAATGCAGCCTCTACAAAATGATGAGAGCACATCACTTAATAACCTTTAAAAAAATTCAAGCCAGCTCTGTTTGTAGCAGAATTAATAACACTCAAATAATACAATATATGTATTTAGTATTAGTCTCCTACCCTTCATCATAATAGTTACCAGTTATTCTAAAAATATTGCAGTCATATGTATGCCACTACTTCATCCCTTTACCATATTCCATATGTGGCTCCTGATCTTTGCTTAGAAACCTCAGTGATATCATTAAGTGGTTTGTGTACAGAATAAGTGGCAATTATTGCCCACTTTAAGTAATAATTGAGTAAAATGCAGCACCACAAACTGTGATTTCTAATATTTCACTATGCATTTAATATGCTGCATAGAGCTGTGTTATAAATATTAATCCAATATGAAAATTGAGGTTTTTTAGTACATTTGTCCTTCAAATATTTTTAGAAAGATCCTTTCTGCTTAATTAATACTAATGTGGTTTCTCTGCATTCATTACTTGTAAATGGTAATAGTACAGAGTTTTGTAGTAACAACCACTGTTAATCCCAGCCATACAGGAAGAAATACAAGGTACAAGGGATGTGGT
Organism: Pelochelys cantorii; assembly: GCA_032595735.1. NCBI lineage: Eukaryota > Metazoa > Chordata > Testudines > Trionychidae > Pelochelys > Pelochelys cantorii. The sequence continues at coordinate 37,992,736 of CM064332.1, forward strand.
TTAACTAGGTCACACATTTATTAAGTTTATTTATCTGGGGACTATTTGGAAATAATGTGTCCAGCACAGGTCATCCTTCCTTCCATATTTTGTTAACTTGGTGGACGGCTGCCATCATGCCTCCGCAACAGGTTCCTGCCTGATGCTGGGATCCTACTGTTCACCATATGCACAAGGAGCTCCATCCTGATTCCCCAACTTCTTTAGGGGAGACTTTCTTCCAGCTGCACTTCCAGTCTACTAGGGAAATTGACTCCACCCTACTGAATGTATATCTGCACTGGGCATATAATGGTGTACTGGCCAGGAGAGAGGGCTTATATGCTCTTCCCTCGGGCGCATGGGTTTCAGTGGGTTCTGCGGCACTCCTCCTCAGACCAGCCAATCAGCTAGAATGCCTTCCTTCTTCTCAGTTCCATTTCCCTCCTCCCAAAGCCAAAAGGAACAGAACTCCCAGAAGGAGGGGGGAGAAGGATGGAGAGGGCAAGAGGCCCTTAAAGAAGCTTGAGGCTATGCCTCCACTACAGCCAGGATCGATGCTCTGGAGATTGAGGCACTGGAGATCAATTTAGTGAGTTTAGTGAAGACCTGCCAAATCGACTGCAGATCACTCTCCGGTTGATCCCAGTGCTGTACCCAGACAAGAAGTGCATAGTAGATTAATGAGAGAGTTGACCCAGTGCAGTGTAGACCTAAGGTATGTCAACTCCAGATACATTATTCACATAGCTAGAGTTCTGTACTTTAGGTCGACTTACTGTGGGAGTGCAGACATAGCCACAGAACCCTCTTTCTTGTGCCAGCCTAGACTAATTCCCACCCACCCCAAACCTCAGGCTGTAGGGAATGACACTGCATTGTGCATAATCAAGTGCTTCCTTTTACCTTTTTAATATTAGGGACCATCAATGTGAGAAGGTATTCCCTATATTAGAATGGATCTCTTAATTACAGATAAAGTAATATGAGTACTTTTTTAAAATGAACCTGCTTTTTGATGAAAGATGCCTATTTTTCTGACATTTTTTTCAAAGAAAGCAATATAAATAAATATAGAAATTCACTTACTACTTGAAGCAATGCAAGATACCCAGCGCCTACATTATCAAAGTTTACTTTTACATTTTTCCATCGTGCACTTTCATTCTTTTTTATGAGGTCCTCACACTGAGTGTAATTGTCAACATCGCTGACATCAAACATCTCACCAGTTGTGGTGTTAACACAGTGGTAGAACTTGCCAGCAAACAGATTTACTCCCATAATGCTGAAGATTAGCCAGAATATCAGACAAACCAGTAGCACATTCATGATGGATGGAATTGCTCCTATCAGGGCATTCACAACCACCTAGCATACAAATTAAAGACAAAAATGCCTCAATGCATCTTTTATAACTAAACAATCATAAAAATATAAAACTAACACTCAGATTTTTCTGCCTATATTTTATAATGATATATTTTAGCAAATATTGAAATAAAATAATATTTAATGAAACTGATAAAGCAAGAACTGAAAACCTACATGGAAAGTAAGACAATGAAAAAGTATGAAAAGAAATTAAAGAAAACCTGGTAGTGGTTATAGGGAGCCTTAGAATTTGTGTGCTCTAGAAAAAAGAGAGAAAGAAATGTTAAATATTAACAGTATAAATCAAAATTTATTAACACTGCAACAAAATATATTTTAAATAAATGTAAAGAATGATTGATGATGGAAGAGTGAGCAAAAGAATTTTATACTGATGACTTGAATCTCAGATTGAATTAAAACATAAGGAATTATACACATTTATCCACACCTTGGTATTCTAATATTCACATAGAAAAGTTAAGCAACTCTGCACTATGTATTTAGTTTTGTCATCACATAATTAATTTCAAACCCTGATATAAAATAATCTTTATATTCATTGGACTTAATGAGTCAAACAAATGCACGTGTCTGTTAATTTGTTTTTCTCGGCTATGTTTAATTTATATACAATTAAGCAATTCTGCAGGGGGAAGTGTCTGCAAAAGATCAGACTAAGTGCAACTGAGCAAAAGGTTATTTGAATTATGATTCTATTTTACTCTGTGTGCTGAGGAAACAGCAAAGAATTGTTCTGCTAATTCACACTTGTGAGATTGGTGGAGGTTTTAGATGGTTAATTTTGTATCCAAAGATCATTAAAATCAAGATGAATCTTTTCATTTATGTTTCTAGGCTTTTGTTTAGGACCCATGGGTGTAGGCAAAGAGCGAATATTTTATCTAGTTGCCAGGTACAAAGGATCTATTAGCTGTCATCAGTCATTAAAAATGTATTCTCGTTGTGTTGTACAGTGTTGGAAAGAAATAGTGCTGTCTGTATACGAACATAAAGTATACAGCTAGATTATAAAAGAAGTTTTGAAGACATTGAGTATTCCAAGATGACGGTTAACATATGAATGTTATCCATTTTGTTACAAATAATTTTGTTTGGGCTTTGGCATCACGTGTCACTGCAACAGAGATAACTGCTGATTTATTTAAGCAGATTGACAAGATATTGAAATTTGAATAGTTTTCCAAACAAGAAAGAATTGGAAGGCTATGTGGAAAGAGAAGCAATGTGGTGGAGTCACACAGACTCATCAAAATTACATTGATCCTTCAGGGAAACGTACAGTAAAACTCTAAGTTGAGGAGTAGCAGCTAAGAGACCTCTGCTTCTATCTCTCCCCTCCATTACCTGCCATCCTTCTCTCTTTCATTTATTGAGAGAGCCTTCCCCTCTTCCTCTCAGAAATGTGGGTCCCGCTCCATTCCAGCATGCACGAATCCTAGTAGCTCTGATACACCTTACATCTCACTGCTGCCAGCCTCTTTACCACCTTGTTGCTTTGTGTTCCATGCCAGTTCTGACACGAGACGGGACAGAGGCTGGCAGCAGAGGTAACTGGAATAAGCATACCAGAGAAACAGAGGAAGGAACTGGAGTTTCCCAGTTCTAAGGACAGTTTCTCCCCACTAAGGTCCCTAAATCCAATGAGAATTTTAATAGTGCAAGGACTGGAATAACTCACTTATGCAGTCATGAATGGGTACACTTTAAATCTGACATGTAAGAAGCAACCTACATACATGTAAACTCTGTGCAGATCCCTTCCCCTCACACACTTCAATATACTTCATCATAGGAGTTCTGTGCAATAAGACTCAGTATCACTATTTAAAACCTGATTGCCATATATAGTAAAAAGACAGTGTCCACAGGATATGCAGTTCTGTAAGCTAAGTGGGTACAATATTTTTAGACTTTTTTTTCTTATCAGGAAGGCAATACAGAAGCTATGCTTCTTTCACTCATCAGAAAATGTGTTAAAAATTAACAATACATCCATTGCATCCAAATAATTCCTTAATGTTTTACACAAAAACGCTGTGATTAGCTAGGTGTTAAATAACCTTAAAATATGTGACAGGACTATGCAGCACTTTAAAGACTAACAAGATGGTTTATTAGGTGATGAGCTTTTATGGGCCAGACCCACTTCCTCAGATCAAATTGTGGAAGAAAATTGGCATGACCATATATATCAAAGGGGTACAATCAAAAAAAATTAAACACATATAAAATTGACAAATCAGATTTTAGAACAGAAACGGGATGAGGGGGGGAAGTGAGTGTCTATGGGATAATGATATTAGGGGTGATAATTGGGGAAGTTATCTTTGCATAGTCCTGTCTTTTGTTTCAGCAAGACCAGACTAACACAGCTACATCTCTATTACTTAAAATATGTGTGATTGTTTGTAAATGCTAATGCTTGCAATTGGATATACATTCTAGTCATGCAATAAAGCATCTTACTGTAGATACTGGTATAAAGTAGAAAAGAGAATGATGCAATATTTTAGCATATCATTTCTCATTTTGCACATATCATTTCTGTTTATGCAAGAATTATTTTAAGTTCTTTCATTTGTCTCACCCTCATCCCTTCAAATCGCGACAAGGCTCTTAGAGGTCTCAAAGCTCTTAGTGTCCTAAGCGATTTAATGGCACCAAGTTCAGAATAGCCCAAGGCATTGGCTATTAAACTAACCAACGACACCTACAGAAAAACAGAAAAACAATATTTATTCATTTCCTGATTCTGTTGATATTAGGATATAATATGCGTTATGCAGTTTTTGAAAGGCTGGTTGGACCCTCTTTCTACAGTATCCCTTTTTTAACCATAGGAAATATTTAAAACATAATGAGAAAGAAGAAAGACTTATAGGACTTTGCTGACCTAAAAAAGTCCTTAAATTTTCACATATGTTGTTAGAGGGGCAAGGAACCATAATGGACCTGAAGAGGGCCTGCTTTAAAAAAATAAGGACATGAATTAATCTGTATTGCTTGCCAGTTTGCCTTATCTTTATCTATTCTTATTTGTCTCACTGTTTTCAAAATATATACTTTTCAAAAGCACTTAGATGTCTTAGAGATCTGAGCGATCTTTCTTAGTCAGGGGGCCAATGGAATTGCCAGGCCTTGGGTAAGGTGGAGGAGGCCCTGCTCCACGCTCCCAAAAGAGAGACAGAGTCTCAGGCAGAAGGGGCAGGGCTGGGGACAGCCAGCCCTTAGTGCCATCTGGAGCTCACCTGTCCCCCGCCAGCTCTCAGAGCCTCTTGGAGCATGCTCACCTGCCCCTGGGGCTCTGGCTGCTGCTATGGTAGTGACAGCAGTGGCCAGGAGCACCAGGCCCTTTTGAATTGCCAGGATTCGGGGCAACTGCCTCCTTTGCCCTGCTCTTGGTGGTGGGCCTGTCAATAGGTTTTAGTGACTTTCAAAAATTTTACCCAAGTTCTTTAATAAGGGTACTATATACCTTTTCCCTTGAGGTTTTAAGTACTTAATAGTTGTGGCTAAGTATTAGTATTTATTATTTTCATTTTATAATGGCAGAGAGAGGTTATGTAATATGCCCAAGGTTGAGCAGTGGCAATTTAATAGAACAGCTATTGTCAGGAAGACTTCATGAACCTTAGATTGCTATTTCACACCCAGTTGTGAGAACATAGTGACTAATATCTGTGAAATTAGGGTTGATGAAGATGCCACATTCCTACTTTCTTGACTGTCTTCTCCAAAAGGGGAGATTTGAGAAGAATGATTAACAAAATCATTAAGGTCCAAAAATGACTTACTGAGAAAAGGTCTAACCACTTCACATTTAAAGGCACATTATCATAGAATACTAGAACTGGAAGAGACCTTGAGAGGTAATCGAGTCCAGTCCCCTGCCGTCACAGCAGGATCAACCACTGTCTAGATCTTCCCTGATAGATATCTATCTAACCTGCTTTTGAATATCTCCAGTGATAGAGATTCCACAACCTCCCTAGGCAATTTATTTCAGTGTTTAACCACCCTGACAGTTAGGAAGTTTTTCCTAATGTCCAACCTAAACCTCCCCTGCTGCAATTTAAGCTCATTGCTTCTTGTCTTATCATCAGAGGCCAAGGAGAACAATTTTTCTTCCTTCTCCTTGTAACATCCTTTTAGATACATGAAAAGTGCTATCATGTCCCATCTCAGTCTTCTTTTTTCTAAACTAAACAAGCCCAATTCTTTCAGTCTTCCCTCATAGGTCATGTTTTCTAGACCTTTAATCATTTTTGTTGCTCTTCTCCAGAACTTCTCCAATTTTTCCACATCTTTCTTGAAATGTGGTGCCCAGAACTGGACACAATACTCCAATTGAGGCCTAATCAGCACAGAGTAGAGTGAAAGAATGACTTCTCATGTCTTGCACACAACACTCCTGTTAACGCATGCCAGAATCATGTTTGCTTTTTTTTGGACAGTGTCACACTGTTGACTAATGTTTAACTTGTGATCCACTATGTCCCCCTAAATCCCTTTCAGCAGTACCCCTTCCTAGACAATTACTTCCCATTCTGTATGTGTGAAACCGATTGTTCCATCCTAAGTGGAGTACTATGCATTTGCCCTTATTAAACTTTATCCTATTTACCTCAGATCATTTCTCTAGTTTGTCCAGATCATTTTGAATTTTGACCTTAATCTCCAAAGTACTTGCAACCCCTCCCAGCTTGGTATCATCTGCAAATTTAATAATTGTACTCTCTATGCCATCATCTAAATTGTTGATGAAGATGTTGAACAGAACCAGTCCCAAAACAGACTCCTGCGGAATCTCACTTCTTATGCCCTTCCAGCATGATTGTGAACCATTATTAACTACTCTTTGATAATGGTTATCCAGCCAATTATGCACCCATCTTATAGTAGCCCCATCTATATACATTATACATTGTTGTATATTATAATACAATTTTTATGCAAGCAAAAGTAGCAGGATTTGGAATATAATGATTGCCATTTAAAAGTCATTGTTTCCCAATAAATAAGCAATTGAGGATCCCTACATACAGGACAGCATGATGACAACTCAGATGTGTGACAGATATTGATGAATTTCAGCTTTTGAATGACCATCACTGTATATTTACAAAGACACACTGGCAATGAAATCATATTGGTACTATATCAGAGATGTAAATTACTCCATCTCTGGAGAGGAACTTTTATGTTGGAAATGAATCTAATGTAAGCAGTCTTTAAGTGGAAAAAATTTGCTGCCACAGTCATGTTTCTTTTGATTAAACTGTTCCTTTTGGGGCACCATTCCACTATTAGAAGTACAGAAGACATGTGTAACTGAATATATGCATATTTCATTCCAGTACTTGGAAAGAATCTTGAAGACCTTCACTTAAACCTGGAGAATTTCTAAGAAGATTTACCCGGCATTGCTTGGGTGCTTAACTCAATTAATTTTTATTTTTTGGAAAATAAAATGAAAATGTACATGTTTCATTTGAATCATTACTCTGGGGTGGAGCTAGAGATGTGGGGTTCAGTATGCAGGCTGTCCTGAGAAGAGAGGATGACCCCAGCCCTCTCTCACCTCAGCATCTTGGGGCCAGATGAGAAGCACCTTTCCATGGCTTCTGCATCTCCTGGGGACAAAGTCTGAGGAAGGGTGTATATCCCTAGGGTAGGGCAGGTCCAGGTTTGTCTGCCCCCATGTTCTCCAGAATAAGGAATGCAGCAAACTGTGCACTTCCCCTCGCTCCACGAGGAAGGGGAATAGCCAGCAGTGTTCCCATACAAATGGTGGGGGGGAGGAAAACTTCAGCCGCCCACACATTTCCTAAAGGGTGCGTGGGAGGTTCAGGGCTGGCACAGTCCTGGATGGAGCGGGGGTTGTGCACCCAGCCTGCCCCTTTCACACTTGCCTGGTGATTCTGTCTGTTTTCTGTATGGTTTTATCAGAAGCAATCCCATTCCAGGCACATCGTATTTTCCTGACACATCCAAACCCTTACCTTGTTTTGTTATAAAAATAAGAAGCTCTATACCGGATTTGGTGGTCCTAGCTCTTACTGTTTAGGAGGATTTCTTGAACAAACAGATAGATGGACACACAGACTCACAGAAGACAAACTCTCTCAAATATATAGTAAATAAATAGAAATTTCTTGGACCCCAGATATTGAAGTTAAAAGAGCATACATCTAGAAATGACAGTCTGCGAGCGATAGTAATAAAACAGCTGATTAATTCTACTTTGCTATATAGAGTTCTCTGACTTAACATCATTTTGTAATTAATTCACTCAACATACCTTTCAACTGGATTATGTCTAAAGAAGAATGCATTTTTTACCAAAGGAAAGGATTATATTACTGACATAATGGATAAGGTTGTAAAGGAATTTACTGTGTCTTATAAGTGTATTAGCAAGAAAAATCTTACTGATGGCTGTTCAGCAATAAGACAGAATATTATTATCTCTGTACTTATAAGGCAGATTTAAAATAATCTACTGGCTCTCTAAATCTATAATGAAAAAAGTGCTTTTTAATATTCTGCCATTATTAATTTATCCTAGAGGAACAAAATGTGGAGTGCATAGTATTTTGAGCAAAATTTTGATACCGTGATTCAATCCTGTCAACAAAAAATAACCAAGCCCAGATGAGGGACAATACTACACTCTTTGTATGGATTCAAGAATCAACTATGAACTATAACAATATTAATCATATCCAAAGTAAGGGACAAGATATCACTTTTGAAACTATTTCCACACTATTGGCAGAGCTACTCTTCACCCATACTGGCCCCACTTTTAGGACGCTCTCAGCCCTCTCTCTCAGTTAAACAGGACTGTTCGGGTCAAATCTTCAGCTTGTATAAATAGATGCAGCTCCACTGAGTGGAGTTGTGCCAGTTTTCAACATGGAGATTGTAGGTGTTAAGGTAACTTCTCAACCCACTTTGTCTATCAGATACATTGTGCTACTTGTAGAGTCCTCAACCTTGCTGACCCACTCTTACTTTCATACCTTATTTCTCCATAAAAATATTGAATTTACTGTAAAACACAACTTATATGACTGAACTAATTTGGAGAAGACATAATATGCTTCTAATCATTATGAGTTTTATAGTATATCAGAAGATTTATCCGATGTCGCATGGGTCCTTAACACAATCAATTTTTCTTTTTCAGAAAATAAAATGAAAGTACGCATGCTTCATTTAAATCATTGCTGTTGGGTTGGACTAGAGATGAGGAGTCAGTATGCAGGCTTTCCCAGGGAGAGAGGACAACTACAGCCCTCTCAGCACTTCCCCAGGGCCGCTGCAGCTCCAGGGGGCAGAGACAGGGTAGGGGTGCATGTCTCCCAACTGGGTCAGGTACTGGGTAGGGTGGGGGCCATGGAAAAAATCACCTGTTCCCTGACAGTGACAGTTGTGGATCAGCTCTGGGTTGGGTACCATGACTGTGGGGGAGGTGCCCTCTTTTCTGGCCCCAGCATGGTGCTGATGTGACTGGGGTTGGGTGGGAAGGTGCCCCTCCCCCATCATAGAGGGGCATGATGTGGGGGGGGGAGGGAAGGAGTGAGGCATCCCTTTTCACAGCCCCAACACAATTTGTGGGGAGTCACAGCCCTCTGCTGGCTCAGCAAAGAGCTGCTGCAGCAGCTTTGTGCTGGGGCCAGTGGGCAGAGATGGCAATCCTGAGTCACTGGCCTCCATGAGCATTCCTTGAGCCCTCTTTCAACATTCACTCTGTCATGTCAATTTTGAGGCCTGTGCTTGATTTGGTGATTCTGTCTCTTTTCTGTTTGGTTTTATGAGTATCAGTCCCATTCCAGGCACATCCTGTTTTCCTGATACAGTCAAATCCTTATGTTGCTTTAAGGAAGTTGTATCATGAACAAATAGACAGATGGATAGACAGACAAACTCTGACAAATAGATAGTAGATGTAGTGTGAATTCTTATTGTAATCGATATTCCATGCTGCTTCATTATCTTTTAGTTTGAATTTCTGGAACCAACTCTTATTGCTTTGGTCAGAAAATAACTTCTCTCTTAATATTTTGGCAATCAGAAACAGTATTATTTTATGATGAAATGTATATGGTATACTGCAATAAGCTTTAAACTCTTCCTAAAAATGTTGGCGGAAAAGTGAAAGTTAGGGGAATGTGACTGATATGTAGGAATAGGGATTCCCCCCCAACACAAATTTAATATTATGAAAAAGTTTTTAAAGCTTCTGGGAGAAATTTGTTGCCCCCAAGTAGCTCCAGTCCAGACCTCCTTATACCTCCAAGTCACCATTGCAGATTAATTCTGAGAGGAAACCTAGATCTCTCACACAATAACCATAGGCGGGAAGGTGGAAGAAGGACCAAAGATCCAGAGGGGGCATGTTCAACCATTTCCACAGCCCAAAACTATTAGAGGGAAGTACTGTAGTAAGGGGCAGGAATGTTGGCTATCAGCGACAGGTGAAAAGTGGTAAGAGGGAAAATTTCTGAAAGGGAAGAGCTGGAAGAAGGCAGGAGAGAACTGGTGGGAAGAAAGGGGAGTGTAGTGTTCCAGCTCAGGCCAAAGAGAAAGTGTTTTCTAGGACCACTATAGAAGATTGAGCATAGTATCAGAGAGTCCTAAAGTTACCTATATTCAGCACAAAAGTGGTGTCCATTTACTTGTGTTATTAAAACTTATTTATGTCATAAATATAGAATCATGAAACTGAGGTGACATGAGGAGTTATTTACTCTAAAGTGGTGATTCCAGCCTTTCACATGTTGTAAATATATTCTTTTTTGTTTAACATTTATTCTGGGTCTCTGACACACATAGCTTTCAACCCCTTGGGCTGTTACAAGTTGAGGGGTATGCTCTGGAAATCATATTTTCAAAGTCAGGCGCTATAAAAATTAGCTGATGCTATTTACTTTCCTTTATGTGTTTTTTGCAACAGCCATATTATGTTTAAAGATCAAAGGGAGATGGGGGGGTATGTAGGTATAATGAGTAAAACTGGGGGAAAAAAGGCAAGTGAAAAAATACAAAGAATTTTAATGAAGCTAAAGCTCCAGGGTGAGATTTTCAAAAATACTCAACATTACTCCCACTCTGTTACTACTAAAGAGAGTGAGTGCATTTGAAAATCTAACCCAGAGCTATGAGAATAATTCATGACATTCATTAGTAGGTGAATGTCACATCTTTTTGTTTGCAAATTGCCCACAAATAGATCGTGATTTTCACAAATTTGTTTTTCTAAATAATTCACTGAGTACTTTTTGTAAATAATTACTTCTGCAAGTATTCAGAATTTAATTTAATTAGATACATAATTCACAATGTCTATTTCTGTTCCCTGACTGGTGGTACAAATCTATTAGAAATAGATTTCCTGTGTAAATAGTCATAATCATTAATAAAAAATTCTCTGTCAGAATGTGTTTTGTAATAGGTATCTTAGAATGAACTCTAACATAGATTTCCTGTGTGGGAAAGTCACTTAATCTTTCTCTACAACTATTTTCCAACTATAAATAGAGATAATACCTCCTATTCTGGCCCTTTTTCTGCCCTCTCTATTTAGACTACAAGCTCTTTTAGGGTAGGGCTTGTCTACTACCCTGTATAGAACATACATACATACAGCACAATACGCTATTGTGATACAAATCATAGAATCATCAAACACTAGAACTGGAAGGGACCTCAAGAAATCATCAAGTCCAGTCCCCTGCCCTCATGGCAGGAACAAGCACCATCTTGATCAGGGGTGGGCAATAATTTTTGGCCGGGGGCCACGTAAAAATTTTTTGAAGTGCCAATGGACCACCCGGAAGGGATAGGGCCTAAACTGGAAGGGGTGCGCCAGGATGCTTCTGGGCTACCCCACCCACAGACAATGATTGGTCTGGGGGTGGGGGAGCCCCTTTATCCCCCCTATCCCTCCCTTCCCACTAGGCACCCACTGCACCCTGCTATGTGTTCCTCGCAGGGTAGAGCAGGAGGAGGCTTTGGGCACTCCCCGCAGCCCCAGACCAATCAGAGTCTGGGAGCGGGGGAGCGCTCAAAGCCTCCTCCCGCCCTGCGAGGAGCGTGTAGCACTTTGAAGTGCTGTGTGCTCCTCACAGGGCTGGGGCAGGGCGAAGGAAGTTTCACACAGCTCCCCTGCCCCCAGACCCTGATTGGCCTGGGGGCAGGAGGAACGCCTGAAGTCTCCTCCCGCCTTACCCCCGCCCTGCGAGGGATACATGACAAAGTGCTATGCGCTCCTTGCAGGGTGGGAGGAGGCTTTGCGTCCTCCCCCCACACCCAGGCCAGACAGGGGACGGGGGACCTGCGCGAAGCTTTCTTCACCCTGTCCCCACCCTATGTGAGTGTATGGCACTTTGAAGTGCTGTGCGCGCCTCACAGGGAGTGGGGGGGAGGGCGGAGGAAACTTTGCGCACTTCTCCGGCCCCCAGGCCAATCAGGGCTTGGGGGTGGGGGAGCACGTGATGTCTCCTCCCGCCCCGTGAGAAGTGCATAGCACTTTGAAGTACAGTGTGCTCCTCGCAGGGCAGGAGGAAGTTTTGCGTGCTCCCCCACCCCCAGGCCCCAATTGGCCTGGGGATGGGGGAGCGGCAGGGTCTCCGCGAGCCAGATCAGCCCACTTGGCAGGCCGGATCTGGCCTGCAGAGGCCCTTTTGCCCAGCCTTGATCTAGGTCATCCCCGATGTCTGTCTAACCTGCTCTTAAATAACTCCAGTGATATTTATATGGATAGCTAACTATTTATATGATATATATACAGTGCTTTTTTTTGTTTAAAAAAAAAAAAGGTGCGGGTACTCCAGGGGAAAAGTTGTTGAGCTCTGACTGGAGGTTCTGGTACTGCGTCTGGAGGTGCCGGTACTGAGTACTGGGCAATACTGTCACAAAACAAGCACTGTATATATAGATATAGATATAAATAATAATCAATAATACTTTTGGGGAACATTCCTGCTGGGAAATTAATTTTCTTGGAAAGCTAAGAGTTGTGTGTGCCGTCAAAGTGATCCATTTAAATATTTGAATAAATAAGAATCAGTCATTTTAATAATGTCCATCCAGATCTGTTAATAACATATAAGCCAGCAATATTACCTGCCTTTCTTAAGGAGCATTTGTTAAGCTTAGTTTAATTGCGCCAAGATTATCTCTACTGCAGTTTCTACTTTTATGAGTTGAGATGCAGGGATGCAGGAAGGTGGACTGAGTGATTTTTATCCTAATTATAGCTATAATATATCCCAGTAGTATTTAGCAAATATGTTATTTGTTTAAAATGATTGTATTTTAATTTCATTCAGATTTTTTTTTTAAATAAAGGAATGTCCATTTCAGGCTCTGGGCACACTCCACAAAGTTCTAAAGGTAGATATATAGTAAAATCAAAAGACTGCAGCAATTACCCAAGATAACACTACTCTAGCAGCAAATTAGAAGAACACACATTTTAAAACTAACAAAATCATCCTACTGTTCCCCAGACTCACACATCTCTTAGCTCACTATGGGCCATTGAAAAGGTATGGGCCTTGTTGAGACTATTGGCCTCCAGGAGGCCTCCCACAGTTCCCCACCCTGACCACTCTGGCCAGAACTTGCACCTCTACTGCTCTCCCTGATGAGCTCAAAAAGCCATGGGAAAAGTAGAATGACCTTTCCCATGTGGTCAGCATTGTGAGTACATTCTGAGTGAGCAGCACACCACAGCACACGTGGAAATGATTTCAAATAATCCAACTAACACTGTGATGACTTTGAAGACTTCTACTCCCATGGACTCCACTTCCCAGGCACAGAAGAGCACCAGCATGGAGTGTTCAGGAGATCTTGGACCTCATAGAGGTATGGGGAGATGAAGCCATCCTCACTGACCTCTGAACCAGGAAAAAGAATGCTGAGATTTATAGCAGGATCACAAGCTACCTGGGAGGCTAAAGGCTATTCCAGGGACACCCAGCAGTGTAGAGTAAAAATCAAGGAACTGAGGCAGTCCTACCATAAGGCAAAGTAGAAGAGCGGATGGTCTGGTGCAACACCTCACACTTGCCGCTTCTATGAGCAACTGGATGTGATTTTGGGGTGGGGGGGTTGCCAGCTTCCTCAACATGGTCATGGAATCCAGCCAAGATATGCCTGGCATTAGCCTGGAAGACACAGTAGTGACAGAGGGGGAGGAGGTGGAGAAGGAGGAGTAGACTAGCCAGTTGGTGATCCCCAAGAACCAAGAGCTGGTCATAATATTAGAGCAGTCCCCTCCTCCCTGGATGTCTCCCAATCCAGCACCAACCCTGTGGAGGGCACTTCAGGTGAGTTTGCAAACTTTTTCTAACTAAAAGTGGTTTAAGGCAAGGGGGTGTGATGGGTGGTGTACTCTCTGCCTACACAATGCGGGGGTCCTGGAACAGCTTGTTAACATGTCTGCAAGTGGAGCAGGGGGTCTTGCCTGTACAGCTCCATGAACTCTCACATAGGAACTATTTGATCCTTCTCACAAGGTTTTGGGGTGGCCATCTTTATTCCATCCTCCACGGTAAAACACCTTCCCACACCAAGCCACCAGTAAGTGGTCTGGAATCACTGAACCACAAAGCATTGCAGCATAAGGCCCAGGTTTATGGCCATATTCAGTAAACATATGCTCCCTATCACTCTATGGGTATGTCTACACTTGCCCCCTAGTTCGAACTAGGGAGGCAAATGAAGCATACCGAAGTTGCTAATGAAGCACGGGATTTAAATATCCTGCACTTGATTAGCATATTTGCGACTGGTCATCACTTTCAAAAGTCGTTAGCCCGAATTAACTCACAGCGTGTAAACGTGGTAGTCCGATCCAAAACCCTTCGCTCGAATTAACTGTTACTCCTCATGTGCCAGACACAATGAGAGGCAGCCCTCTGCCACCCCACCCCCTGCCTGCAGGCTCATGCCCTGGCTAGCCCCTACCATGCCTGCCTGCCTCCAGACCGAATACATCCTGATACTCCCCTGAGAAATCTGTGCACCTGCTGTAAAAGTGCCCGCTTTAAAGCAAACATTTGGCCTTGCACGGAACACATCTCCTTTGTCTTTACAGAGACCTTTGGTGTAGGCTAACAGATTAGGGTTAGGCTTAGCACAGTGTATCTGCTGTAAAATCTGCCATTGTAACTTTTCTTTGAAGCTGGGACAGCAGCCAACTCAGTGCATTCTCCGCCTCCTACAGTATCTGCCCACCTGGCTCAGATCCGCAGGTGAAAATGTACGAGAGAGGACATGCTCTGTGAGCAGATGGACTGCAAGCACTCCCTAATGAAGGAGATACAGGCAGAGTGCCTGTGCTAGTTCATAGAGCAGCAGGAGAGAAGAGCCCAGCAGGAAGCAGCAGTGCCTGCAGCACCATTGAGAAGTTCCTCTTGCGTTTGACGTACTCCAAGGCAAGGTGTTTGGGGCCAAGATGGGGATGTACATTCTTTCTATGGCCCCTCCGCAGTTAGGAAACTCCGTTTCAGCAAAGCCATCCACTATGGTCTCCATGTTTTCCAGAGTCACAACCCTTTGTAGCAGAATGTTATTGATGGCCTTGGCTACTTATATGACAACAGCACCCCCGGTAGGTTTCCCCACTCTGAACTGATTCCTGACTGATTCCCAAATAGCTGTCTGGTGTTGCAAGCTTCCATAGGGTTATTGCCACCCACCTCTCCACGGTCAAAGCAGGTCTCAGTCTGGTGTTCTGATTCCCCAGGGCAGGGGCAAGCCATTCACTAAGTTCATGCCAAGAGCATGGCCTTGCGCATTTGGAAGTCCTGCAGTCATTGTTGATCATCCCATGTCTGCATTCTGCGTCACAATGCAGTTTGAGCTTGTCTCACAGCACCAGCACCAGCACCAGAACCAGTGTTGCATTGTGCCCAGGTGATTGACTGGCGGCTGTGCTAGTATCAGCACCAGGTCTTTCATGAGCAACACCTCCATGCCACACTGAGTTTCATCCTCATCCTCTTCCTGGAGGCGCAACATGCGTATGCTGTCAGAGTACTGTGCCATTAGGCACATCACGACACACATCAGCATGACAGTGCTTTTGTACCAACTGGGCTTCTTGCTCACGTTGCTATAGCATTCGCATAGGCAACCAGGGCACCAAAAGGCACGAACACACTGACTCCCCTTTATCTCACACAAGCGGGGAAGGACTAGATGAGTGTATTCTGGGATGCTGCCGACATGAACTCATAACCACCCGCTGCAAAGTTTTGGACTCAGCAGGCACCAGAAACTTAGCCTAGACTGAAAAGATACCCATAGTGCCTCACTCTCTGAGTCAACGATAGGCTCCCTAATGAGGATGTACTACTTCACACTACATTCGACTTTTCCCTGCAGTAAGGACATGGACCTTTGACTTCGCAAATTCAGGTGGTAAGAAATCAACCATATTAGACTGAACTTTATCTCATAGCGTAGACGTGCCCCCAGAGAGTCCTGACAGAAGTTCTCTTTCTTTTATACTCATAGGGCTCTAGTTTGGGCATTTCCACTGACAGCAATTCTAGCAGTATTTCCCAGGGAGACAGGTCATCTTGTAACTAGATTAAAACCTTTTAAGGAATGTCCCTGTTCATTCTTAAAGAATGTAGCTGATACTTGTTTAGTTAATCAAGTAAATTTCATTCCTTTACTGTAGAAAAAGAGGTGGTGGGAGAAAATCTTATATCCCATACAGGGGAGAATGTAAGCATAGCTTCTGTATCACAGTCTGAATCTCTCTGTTAAAGAACTTATTACTTTCCCTTGTACTCTCTTGAGTGAGTTAAAAAGTTTCTTCTAGAAGTGTTCACTTGGAGTGCTGAAGAGAGAACTGCTGAATTAGCCTTAGAAACGTAAAACATTTTTGACTACATTCCAGAAAACGGGAAAAATATGGGAAGGTGTGATTTTCAACTTTTGTCTGGTCATACTTATAAAATGAAGGACAATGGGGAAATATTAAATTAGATTGTAAAATATTTAGCATTTCTGAGGACCTCATTCTGAGATGCTTTTCTTAGGCAATATTAGTGCTGCTGCTGAAAAAGCACAAAAACCCTGAATCATCTTCTGCACCCCAACACTCTGCCCCAGCCTCTTCTACACCATCATTTCTGGCCCCACTTGAAAGCCTGCATTTCCAGCTGGAGCCCCAAACCCATTGCCTCAGCCTGGGAAAGTTAGTGAAGGTGGGGAAGAGTGTACGTCAGAGAGAGGAGGGGAATGGAGTGGAAGTGGGGCCTTGGGGAAGGGACAGGATAAAGGCGGGGAAAGGGTCTACAGTTTTATGCAATTAGAAAATTGGCAATCCTATATCAATGATGTAATATATATTACCCCATCCATAACTTAAGAATGGCCATACTGGGTGAGATCAAAGCTCCATAAGAACATAAGAATGACCATACTGGGTCAGACTAAAGGTCCATCCAGCCCAGTATCTTGTCTGCTGACAGTGGCCAATGCCAGATGTCCCAGAGGGAGTGAACCAAACAGGTAATGATCAAGCAATCTCTCTCCTGCCATCCATCTCCACCCTCTGACAAACAGAAGCTAGGGACACCATTCCTTTCCCAGACTGGCTAATAGCCATTAATGGACTTAACCTCCATGAATTTATCTAATTCTCTTTTAAACCCTGTTATAGTCCTAGCCTTCAGGCAAGGAGTTTCACAGATTGACTATGCACTGTGTGAAGAAGAATTTCCTTTTATTTGTTTTAAACCTGCTGCCCATTAATTTCATTTGGTGGCCCCTAGTTCTTATATTATGGGAACAAGTAAATAACTTTTCTTTATTCACCTTCTCCACACCACTCATGATTTTAAAGATCTTTATCATATCCCCCTTTAGTCTCCTCTTTTCCAAGCTGAAAAGTCCTAGTCTCTTTAATCTCTCCTCATATGGGACATGTTCCAAACCCCTGATCATTTTAGTTGCCCTTCTTTGAACCTTTTCTAATGTCAGTATATCTTTTTTTGAGAGGAGGAGACCACATTTGTATGCAGTATTCAAGATGCGGGTGTACCATGGATTTATATAAGGGCAATAAGATATTCTCCATCTTATTTTCTATCCCTTTTTTAATGATTCCTAACATCCTGTTTGCTTTTTTTGACTGCCACTGCATACTCCGTGGACGTTTTCAGAGAACTATCCACCATTCCAAGATCTCTTTCCTGATTCGTTGTAGCTAAATTAGCCCCCATCATATTGTATGTATAGTTGGGGTTATTTTTTCCAATGTGCATTATTTTACATTTATCCACATTAAATTTCATTTGCCATTTTGTTACCCAATCACTTAGTTTTGTGAGATCTTTTTGAAGTTCTTCACAGGCTGCTTTGGTCTTAACTACCTTGAGCAGTTTAGTATCGTCTGCAAACTTTGCCATCTCACTGTTTACCCCTTTCTCCAGGTCATTTATGAATAAGTTGAATAGGATTGGTCCTAGGACTGACCCTTGGGGAACACCACTAGTTACCCCGCTCCATTCTGAAAATTTACCATTTATTCCTACCCTTTGTTTCCTGTCTTTTAACCAGTTCTTAGTCCATGAAAGGATCTTCCCTCTTATCCCATGACAACTTAATTTACGTAAGAGCTTTTGGTGAGGGACCTTGTCAAAGGCTTTCTAGAAATCTAAGTACACTATATCTACTGGATCCCCCTTGTCCACATGTTGGTTGACCCCTTCAAAGAACTCTCATAGATTAGTAAGACATGATTGCCCTTTACAGAAACCATGTTGACTTTTGCCCAACGAATTATGTTATTCTATGTGTCTGACAATTTTAGTCCATTTTACCCAGTATCCTATCTTTCAATAGTGGCCAATGCCAGGTGCCCCAGAGGGAATGAACAGAACAGATAATCATCACATGATCCAATCTCTGTTGTTAATCTGCAGCCACAACAGCAGCAGCCATCGCAAGTAGGAAATACACCGCTAGCAGGGCTGAGGTAGGATGTAGTCCAGGGTGGGGAGCTAGAGGCCTCCTGGCAAGCTTGGTGTGTTTCGGGTGGATTCCCCGCTGAGCCAGTGGTGGGATATGCCTACTACTGACAGGGCCCTAGGCTGAGACCCGGTGGAGAGGGAGGGCCTGGGCCTGCTTACCCCCACCTCCCTCGATCACCCCCTTACAACAGGGAGGATGAACTTAACACAATATAGACTCGGCCACCAGGCCTTACTGCCCCACAGTTGGGGACTCAGTATAGACTGGGCCACTGGGCCTTACTGCCCCGCAGACAGGGGTGCTAGAGACTTGTCCATCAGGCCTTACAGCCCTGCAGACTGGGGTGCTAGAGACTAGGTCAGCAGGCCCTACTGATTGAGGGCACTACAGACTAGGCTGTGGAGCCTTAACGTCCGGCTGATAGGGGCTTGAGCCGGAGTGAGAACGCAGGCTACGGCTCCTCGACTGGTCTCCCAGCAGGGATGGGCCACCCACGCCGTGACAGGCAGCCATTCCATACCTCAATCATTTTTGTTGTCTGTGACGGTCCGATCCCGGCCCGTACTGAGGGGGGAGCTGCAGCTTCACCCCCCCCCAGGAAACTCGGGCGGCGCGCCGCGGTGGGGTCCCCGCTGGGACGCCGCATTCCCCGCGTCTGGTGCGGGGCAGGGGCAGGCGGCATTTCCCGGCCACGCCGGCAAGTCCAAGCGTGCCGGGGGCAGGGCCAGCCGGCATGTAGCCCCGCCTACTACGTCGCAACGTAGGAAGGCCAGCCACGCTGAGGGCGGGGCGGATGCCGGAGATGCAGGCCCCGGCGGGCTATTTAAACCCAGGACCGGGGCCAGAGCAGGGGGGAAGATGCCAGGCAGGCGATCCCTCCCACCCCAGTTGAGGAGCAAGCCCTGGACGCCAGAGGAGGACGGAGGCAGACGGGCACAGGTCACCGCTGGGGAGGTAAGCGCCCCGAGGTCGCGGTCTCGCCAGACCGGCGGGGGGGAGGCTAGGAAGCAGCCCGAGGCAGGGCCATTCTGGCGTCCGTGGACTGACGCCGTTTTCGACAGAACCGCATCTAGATGGTGGTTTTACTTTTGAAATGGTGCTTGTTCGAAAGAGCGCCATGACGCGATTATGCAAATGAAGCATGGGATATTTAAATCCCTGCTTCACTTGCACTTTCGAAATGCCTCATTTACATCCCTCTATAAAATCATGACAGGAATGGAGAAAGTGAATAAGGAAAAGTTATTACTTGTTCCCATAACATAAGAACTAGGGGTCACCAAATGAAATTAATAGGTAGCAGGTTTAAAACAAACAAAAGGAAGTTTTTCTTCATGTAGCACACAGTCAACTTGGGGAACTCCTTGCCAGAGGATATTGTAAAGACTAGGACTTTAACAGGGTTCAAAAAAGAGCTAGGTAAATTCATGGAGGTTACATCCATGAATACTTTTTAGCCAGGATGAGTAGGAATGCTGTGCATAGCCTCTGTTTGTCAGTGGGTAGAAATGGATGACAGGAGAGGGATCACTTAATGATTATCTGTTCTGTTCACTCCCTTTGGGCATCTGGCATTGGCCACTGTTAGAAGACAGGATACTGGGCTAGATGGACTTATGGTCTGATCCAGTATGACCGTTCTCATATTCTCATATTATTGTTATGTTATGACAATACTGTAAGACATGTAAGTGTGGGATAGAGTGCTGAGGGGGCTCAGGGCAGGAAATTGGAATGTGGGTGGGTATAGGGGTCGGGGGAGCTGAGGGTAGGGTGTGTGTGGGAGTGCAAGAATCAGCGCAGGAGTTTGGGGTAGATGTGCATAGGGTGGGGTGCCTCAGGGCTGTTGCAGTCCTGGTTGGTGATCCTGCCCTGCACCTCTTCTTTTCCTGGCCAGATGGGAGCTGTGGGGGTAGTGCCCATTGCATGGGAAGGGAACTAGCAGTGCAGGGAGTGCTGCAGCACCTTTGGGATCCTGGCCTAGAGCCTTGGGGCTCCTGGCCCATTGCTTGGGATCCCGGCTGCCCCCAGCCCCATACACTCGGTGCTCTCCTGACAGCTCCATGTGCTGGGGTCCCAGCTGCTGGCCCTGCTGGCTTCAGCTCTGAGTAGGGGGAGGACAGAAGTAAGGAGACTGATAGAAGTAACAGCCCCACTCCCAACCAACCACTTTCTTTCTGGTTGGGCACACCAGTTTACTTTAATCATTGAAGGGTAGTAAAAGGATGACAATGGACCAAATCCAGACTGCCATATGCTTTTAAATGGATCTGAAATATTTTTATTTAGTTATTATTATCATTATTGTTATTTTTTAAATTTGCTATGAAGTCTGGACCTTCCTATGTCTTGACTAAAGAATTTGGACCTTGACAAAAAATAAGTGACTAACTCTGTTCTAAAGTATACTAACAGAAAATATATTACAGGTTGAACCTCCATAGTCCAGCACTCTGGTCCGGCAACATCTGTGGTCCAGCATGATTTTAGTTAGTCAGATGTCCACTTATCATGTGTGTTGTCAAGTTTACCGCTGTCCCATACAGTTTGTTTACAGCCACCAATCCTGACTCTCAATGTTATTTACCTTAAATTGACCCTAAATGTCTCCTAAAAGCCCAGTAAGCAGTGGAAGTTTTTCTAATGCTGCTAGACGCTATTGACCTCCTGTGGTTCAGCAAATTGTCTGGTTTGGCACTGGTCAGGTCTCAAGAGTGCCAGACTAGAGAGGTTCAACCTGTAAAACTAAGGGACCAGGATTTGGACTGCATTGAGCTTGATAGGAAAAATCAGTCTGAAAAAGACTTGAAGAATAAAGAACTTACATCAACAATCAAGAAGTCCAGCCAGCACCAAGCATTAGTGAAATACATTTGAAAACCATAGGCCACCCATTTTAGAAGCATTTCCAGAATGAAGATGTATGTGAAAACCTTATCAGCATATTCCAGCATAGTCTTGATAGTCTTGCGCTGCTCTATATATATGTCTTCAAAAGCCTGTGAACACAAAGTGTTTCAAGTGTTCATAATACTTCCCAGTTCAAAAACTTGATTTAGATAATTAAAGGAAGTAGAGGGATTTGAGTATTTGTCTCTTCTTTGTATGCCATTTTTACCTTTTAGGTTGCCTACTTCCCATTTTACTACATCTGCTTTTATGGGATCCAACTTTGAAAGGGGCCAGCTTGTCTTACGCTTTTTCCAATAGAATATGGAGAATATGTTTTGAATATGAATTCTTCTTTTTATTAAGCAAAAGGAAAAGTCTAATTTATGTTATTTTAGGAAACAAGAAATATAGGGACTCCACATGTAATTCTGTGTACTGTATGACCCTCAATAGGCTATGCTTTTTCACTATTGAGATTTGGTTTTACAAATCAAAGTAAATTGTTTCAGGCCAAATCCTGAAATGATTTACACAGATTTTTATTCAACTTTTAAATAAACCCTCACAGAAGCTAGTGACAAATTTGCCGGAGTATGAAGTATGTAGAGATGCAATTCTGTTTTATTGTTGAATCAAGAAATAAATACAAAGAATGATTTTCTGCCAATATTTTAATAAGGAGCTTTCCCAAAAAAATCTTCCTGGTCCAGATATGTATATTCCCCCAGGCCAGGTCTATACTAAAGGGGAAAGTCAACTTAAGATGTGCAGCTCCTGCTATGTGAACATCAGCCCAGGTCTTCTCAGAAGCAGACTTGTGCTCAGAAATCATAATTTTGATCCAAATTCAAACAGTAACAAAATCAGTAGTGTTCAGGTCCAGAGCTCTGCAATGGGTAACCATTATAAATTCTGGGTAACACTACTGGCATTAATAAAAGTTACTCTAATTTTACCCCAGTATGTTTAAAGTAGAGTTTAGCCAAATGTTTTGCTTTTGGTCCACCTCTAATCAAAACATATGTAAATCTTAGCAAGCCTTTCAGACTTTGTTTACATTTCAAAACTGTAATGAAATATGAAATGCAGGAAGTTTTAGAGTGATTTTGAGTATCAGTGTGAACATTTGCACAGTTGTGATTAAAAGACATCTGTCAAAGCTTCTTTACCTGGCATATTACAAAGTGAGTGTTTGCTACTACTGATTCTAACATATTACCTACATGTTTCTTAAGCTGATTAAGTTTTCCTACTGATCAAAAGCTATTCTATATGAAGATATAATAAATCATACTTCAAATTTTTATTCTTCAGAATGTCATACTTGTTTCACTTACCAGTGCACCACTGCTCAGAAGAATCATGAAGACAATGAATGTCTCAAACCAGTTGTGTTCAACTATGCTGTAGCAGGTTTTCCTAAGATTCCACCAGATTTTGCCTTTACCATCTTCTATACTTACTTGACAACATGTGAACTTCTGCACGCAACCTGTAAAACATATTAAACTATAACTAGAAATTAGAATAAAACAGCATCTTATTTTGTAGTAGTTACACTCCGGCATCCAATTTATTATTAATTTCCTTAGTCTGATAGCCACTCTCTTTATGAGATACTTCTAAAATCTGAGAGTACAATCCCTTGCTTGCTATTACAAGGTTCTGAATATCTGAATTTTAAGAGTAAATAGATTCTTCTAATTTTCCTATGAAATCTTATGCCCTAATAAATCTATTAGGGTACATCTACACTGAGGAACTATTTTGGGATACTTCTTTTAAACAAGCTTTTGAAATAACAGGCTCGCTATTTCGACGTCCCTGTAAGCCTAGTTCCACAAGGACTAAGGGACGTTTTGGAATTGCGCTCTATTTCAAAATACACTCAAAATAAGCTATGCAGTTTGCTTATTTCAAGCTATGGGTGCAGTGTAGACGTACCCTTAGTCTCTAAGGAGATGTCTATACAGCAGGGCTAAAGTTGGACTTCAGCAATGTCATTTGCATAGCTTAAGTCGAAATAGCTTAATTTGGCTTTTGGCACTGTCTACACAGCAGGAAGTTGAAGGAAGAACACTCTTCCTTTGACTTCCCTTACTCCTCGTAAGAAGAGGATTACCATGAGTCGAAGTAAGAAGTCCTCCAGCTTGACATTATTTTGAAATAAAAACTTGTAGTGTAGACATGCTCTTTGTTATTTAGGAATAATGTCAGTTTTTCCAAAATAATGCTGCTGTGTAGACATACTGTAAGGTGCCACAAGACTATGACTAGAAGTGAAACCATACTGAGAAATTGACAGTGATTTGCATTTACAACTAAGTATGAAATGTACTTTAAAAGTATCTGTCTGTATAGGCGACCCCCAACTTCCTCCTGCCCGACCTACAACCCCCGGCATTTACTGCTGCCGTTTGTGCTGCGGGGCTGCTAACTGCTGGGCTCAGTCCCCAGCCAGATGGCTCAAGGTATCGTTTGCATCCCGGGGCCACCAACTGCTGGACCCAGCCCCTGGCCGGCCGGTTCATGGCACTGTTTGTGTCGCTCTGCAGGGCCGCCTACCGGCTGGCGAAGCTCCCAACTAACTCAGGGCGCTGTTCATGTCATGCCACAGGGCCACCTACTGCCCCGCAGAGCCCCCTGGCTCGAGGAGATTACAACTCCCAGGAGGCAAAGTGGGCCAGGAACGGAACTCCCGTTCATAACATTGCCCCTATGGGCAATAAGAGTTCGAGTTACAATGGCCTGACTTACGACTGTTCTCCAGGATCCAATTAAGTTGTAAGTGCTGGGGTTGCCTGTATTACACAATAATCTATGAGCTACAGTAGAATCTCAGAGTTATGAACACCTTGAAAACTGAAGTTGTCTGTAACTTTGAAATGTTTGTAACTGAATAAAATGTTATGGTTGTTCTTTCAAAAGTTTACAAGTGAACATTGACTTAATACAGCTTTGAAAATTTACTGTGCAAAAGAAAATGGCTACTTTCCCTTTTATTTTTTAGTAGTTTATGCTTAACATAATATTTTACTGTATTGTGTTTATTTGTTTGCTGCTGCTGCCTGATTGCATGCTTCCAGTTTTGAGGTGTATGGTTGACTAGACAGTTTGTTACCCAAATGTTCCTAACTCTAAGATTCTACTGTGTATTCAAAACACTGTGGCTACGTCTACATTGTGCATTCTTGCGCAAGAAGATATGCATATGAGGTGTGGCGATGAATATCAATCACCGTGCCTCATTTGCATACCTAATGAGCCACCATTTTGCACAAGGGCAAAAATCCCCTCTTGCGCAAGAGCCGTTCAGCCTGAAAATAAGCGGCAGAATGGCTCTTGCATATCTTTTGCATATCATTTGCATATCTTATTTCGCAAGAACGCACAATGTAGTCGTAGCCTGTAGTTTTGGGTCTGTTGGCCCATGACAGTTCTGTTTGTCCCAGAAAACAGATTTGCTCCAAATTCTAAATGCCTTCTCTAGTAACTATAAAACAGAAACATAGGAATGGAAAAGTTAATACTGCAAGTATCTTAATATTGAGATTTGTTAGCAATCAAGCAATAAGGAAAGTAGCCGCCTTCCAAAGAATTCCTTCTTTGACATTTGATTGTTATCACTAAGAAGGGAGAACCTTCCCTTGAATAGTGAAACCAAGGAGGCCCATTGCATTTCAAGTGCCAACTGTTGTAGAAGCAAATTATGTTTGAAACAAGCCCCATTTTTCTAACACATATCATTAGGCAATATTATGTTTTGTTACCTTCTGTAAAACAGGCTATTGGTTCAAGAGCTTCTTCAGGTTCAATCTCAGCTTGTTCTCCCTCTCCAGGAGGGACAATATCAACTGTGCTACCTTCAGATGAGCTGGGTGCATTTAGTTTCTGAAAATAAAATCCCATAGGAGAATTTTTTCCTCACTAAGTATACATTGTTCATAGATTATATTGAAATATGCCAGTGCTCAATAACTTTTAAATAAGAGTATTGGTAAATACATAGTAATAATATGCATTACCATAAGTAAAATCATAATATTAAAATCTACATTCTGTGGGTTTGATTTCCATAATATCTTCTTATAGGAAATTCTAAACAATAATTTGTCCACTAATCTGATCTATGAATAAGAATTTTAAAATGAAGGTTCAATAATATTAAAATTGGGCAATTGGGCAATTTGCATATGTCATACTGTTATTTATGCTACTCTCTATTATGTCGGATCACGTGAATGTCACTGAATCTTTCCAGCACAATGACCAAACTAACAGAGTTCAGCAAACATATTTTTATGTCCACTGTAGAAGGTATTTTCTCTGATATACAGAATTGAAATATTGAAAATCAGATCTTTTTCCCCCATAGCAATCCTTATGATAGTATACATGACCTGTTGTATCTTACTATAATGTGAGCTGAGAGAAGGAGCAGGTTAACTTTAGGACATGTCAATATTTTGGATTCTCTTCCACTATGCATGTATTATCTTTCTATATGGTCAAATCATGCAGTCCTAACTTTGGCAAAACTCATACTGACTTCAGTGAGTTTTGCTGAGAACTGAACATGATTCTGGGACTGATCCAAAGGCTTCTGAACTCAACAGAAGCCTTTCCACTGACTTTAGTGGAGTTTGGATCATGCCACTAGTCTATAGGGAAATCTATCCATCATTCTGGCATCTCTCTTTGCTTTTAAATTTGCAAGTAAAACTATTTTAAATTAATTTATTTTTGAGTACCATGAAAACAAATACTCATCAAGAGCTCATGTTTTAGCTATTAATATTATTGTGTCTTGAATTACTTTAATCAGAAGTACATTCTTTTTCAATTTTAAATAGGTAATGTAAACAAGTTTTCAGCCTTAAAGAAAGCACTGTCCTGAAATACATCATTATAGACCATACAGCAGTATAAGTAATAAGCTACATCACTGTAATTTAAATTATATAACTGGTAAGAAACCATTAGTGTTATTGCCATAAAATTTATGATTCAGGAATTGCTACATAGTTTATAGTTAATTTTACAGATTTATGCAGGAATTAATGTAACTTGATCAACTACACTATATATACGTGACATTAATGCAGATAATTGGATGCTGATAAGGAGCATTATTTAAAGATTGTTACTGTATTGTATTATAATACAAAATAACTTAGGGTATGTCTACACTATCCCCCTAGTTCGAACTAGGGAGGCTAATGAGGGCGACCGAAATTGCAAATGAAGCACGGGATTTAAATATCCCGCGCTTCATTAGCATGTTCCCGGGAGGTCGCCATTTTGGAAATTGACTTGCCCTTCTCTGCCACTTGTAGACGCGGGCAGCTCTTCCGGGCTAGTCAATTTCCAAAATGGCGACCACCCGGGAACATGCTAATGAAGTGCGGGATATTTAAATCCCGCGCTTCATTTGCAATTTCGGTTGCCCTCATTAGCCTCCCTAGTTCGAACTAGGGGGCTAGTGTAGACATACCCTTAGAGGCATTATTTATATTGAAAATTTGAGTGTGATTCCTGATCATGAAATAATAATCCTATTCTAGGCTGAAGTACTTTGAGGCTAATGTGCCATACCTTTGGATGTTGCTCCAGTCAAGGGGAGCATGAGCTTCATTAAGCTATACAGATGTACACCATCCTGAGGATCTGGCCTAACACCTTTATCAGCTGAGAATATGGTTACTACTGAATCAGTAAGCCCACTCTCAGGTTGTTGTTACCTTGCAGAAATATCTAATATCTATCCCGCACTTCATTAGCATGTTCCTGGGCGGGTTCCAAAATAAACCCCTTACTTGGAAATAACAGTTAAACCTCATGGAATGGAATGGAATGAGGTTTAACTGTTAATTCGAAGTAAGGGGTTTATTTTGGAATCGCCCTCCTCTGCCGCGTGTAGACGCAGGCAGTTTTTCGGGGCTAGTCAAATTGAATAAAATGATAAAAAACTATTGATTACATGTACACAGAAGATATGGGAGTAGTCATGTTTGTGAACATATGGACATAAAATTCTGAGGACATCAATCAGAATGCTAAGACTTGCACACTGTATGGAAAATTATAATATAGTTGAAAGGCACTGGCTGTACCTAAGTGCTAACTGGCTGTGACATTCTCTTTCCCTGTAAACTTTGCTAAGATGTTACTTTATTATTTCTTCTTGCTTTTTTGGAATTTTTTTTATAGTTTTTGTAAAGGCGACAAACAGTTTTGAAAACTATATTTTCTATTGATCTTTCCATTAACTGAAGAAAAGCTTGCAGGATTACGCCTTAAGTTATTTGGAAACAAAGGACATGATCCAGACATAATTGAAATTGATGTGACTCTTTCCATTGACTGCACTGGGCTTTGGATAAGGCCTAAAGAAAAATGGGTCAATAATCCATATCTAAATAATGATGTAAATGTTATAATTTCTTCTTTGAGTGTCTCTTCATATTCCCACTTATGGCTGTTATGATGACTGGTGATGCTGGATCGTAGAACCTTTTCCAAGCAGTGTCTGTTAGAGCACATGAACCATTCCTTTGCCTCTGTCCTCAGCATCTCCAGATGTTCTTCTATTACCTAATTTCCTTTCAACCACTGTGCCAGGTGGAAGAGAAGCACTCATGACCATTTGGGTCTGGGTTTTTTCCAGTTCTTAGTGTCTTGAAAATTGTTTAGTATAGTGTGATGTGGTCAGCCCAGATAGCTACAATAAAGTAACAGAAAGCAGGTTATATTAGCCCTTGGTTACACAATTCCTTATTTCTCTGGTACCAAAAAAGGTCTACCCCAGGTTAATAAAGACACCTGGAGTGAATCAGAAACATGCATGAACTAGTGCAGACAGGTTAAGTAAGATACCTAGAGACAATCAAGAACCTGCTAGAACCCAGTGAGACCGTTACATTAAGTAAGACACCCAGAGGCCATTTAGAACCTGCTAGAACCAGTTGAGACAGTTTGGTTTGATTGGGACACCTGGAGCCAATCAAGGCTGGAACTGGTTAAAAGCCTCCCCTTTAATCAGTTTAGTGGTACACCAGAAGAGGATACACTGTTGGAGGGTAGTAACTGTAGAGATGCTGTTAGGTGCCAGGAAGGAACTCTGAAAGTGCAGAGGTGGGGGAGAGTCCTGCCTGGGGAACACCCCCTTCAGGCCCCAGAAGTCCAAGGGAGGCAAACCTCTGCTAGAGGGGCAGAGACTGAGTTAAGAAATCTAGTCTTTTGCATCCATATCCAGAGAGGCCACTAGAGACTAAAAGATTTTTTCCCTCGCTTTTCCTCCTGCTTTGCCAATGATGAGAGTGGTTAAATCAGATTTGCCCCTGTAGTAAAGGGTTTAGACTAAGACCTATAATGAGTCACTGAGGTGAGCAATTAGACCAGGAGTTGCACTTTTCCTTAGCTGGAGAGAGAGGATACACTGATTACCTCTACCCAGAAGTGCAAGACCCACTGTGTCAGATTAGGAGTTTTGTCACAATAGTTATAATTAGTTAAGTCAGTTAGTAGTTTGGTTCTGGCTTATGGTGAAACTGAAGAAAAAGAAGACTCTAAATACAGAGAACCTTAAATGCAGAGGTTGTGTGAGAGATTCCCATTCTTCTTCAATGACAAATCTGAGAAACTATCCCAGACTGAGATGCCAATAGAGGAGATTTAGAACAAACGTATAAATTAAACAGTACTAAGTCACCAGGATCAGATGGTATCCACCCAAGAGTTCAGAAGGCGCTCAAATATGAAATTGAAAAACTACTACTGTAGTATAGTATGTAATCTGTCAGTTAAAATATCCTTTGAATCAAACGACCGGACAATAGCTAATTTAATGATGATTTTTTTTAAAGGGTTCCAGGGCAATTCTGGCAATACCAGGCAAACTGACTTTAGTTAAAAAACAGAATCATCAGACACACAGATACACAGGCTGTGTTGGTGGAGAGTGAACATAGCGTGTTGTTTCCTAGTAAGGGGAATTCATTCTTCACCAATCTTTTAGCATTATTTGAGAGTACTAACAAGAATGTGGACAGGGTGATCTAGTGAATTTAGTGTACTTAGGCTTTCAGAAAGCCTTGGACAAAGTCTCAAGCCAAAAGCTCTTTAAGGAGTAATGGGATAAGAGAATAGGTCCTCTCAGTAACTGATTACCAGATAGGAAGCAATGGCAAGGAATAAAAGATTAGTTGTCATAATGGACAGATGTAAGTAGTGAGCATCATAAGGATCCATACTGGGACGTGCTGTCCAACATATTCACAGTATTGAAATATAACGGGCTTGCTATTCTGACATCCCTGTAAACCTCATTGCACAATTTTATTTTGAAATTTGGTGCTGTGTAGAGCAAAATAAGCTATTTTGAAATTACCTTGAAATAAGCTATGCAATTTGCATAGCTTATTTCAAGGTAAAGGTGCTGTGTAGACAAACTTTGAATGTCAACATTTGCAAATGATACAGATTTACTCAAGATAGTTACATCCAAAGCTCACTGCAAAGAGTTACAAAGGGATCTCATAAAACTGAGTGGGCAACAAAGATGAAATTTGGTGTTGATAAATGAAAAGTAGTGCACTTTGGGAAAAAATAATCTAAACTGTAAACTCAATGATGAGATCTAAATTAGGAAAGGTATCTTGGCATCATCACGGATAGTTTTCGGAAAACATATTTTCAATATGCAGTGGTAGTCAAAAAAGCTAACAATGTTAGGAACCATTGGTAAAAGGATAGATTATAAAACAGAAAATATAATGCTACTATATAAATCCATGATACACCCAGACCTTGAATACTATGTGCACACATTAGAATTGGGGAAGGTCTGATATGGAGTATGGGTGTTTTTATATGAAGAGAAAACAAACTGTTCAGGGTAGAAAAGAGACAATTAAGAAGGATATGATAGATGTCAATAAAATCAAGAAAGGTGTGGAGAAATTGAGTAAGGAAGTATTAATTACTCTTTCACATAACACAAAAACCAGGAATCAATCACCCAATTAAATTAATAGATAGCAGATTTAAAGTAAACATAAAGATGTATTTCTTCAAACAACTTAATCAACCCTTTGAACTCATTGTCAGGGGATATTGTTAAGATAAAAAATATAAATGAGTTCAGAAAAGAATTAGATAAGATCATGGAGGATGGGTCAATCTATGGCTAATAGTCAACATAGCCAGTGATGCAACCCAATCTCTGGGCGTCCCTAGACCTTTGACTAGACCTGGGACTAGATGACAGAGGATGAATCACTCAGTAAATTACCATGCTCTGTTCATTCCCTCTGAAGCATCTGTTGCTAGCCAATGCTGGAAGACAGGATAATGAGCTAAATGTACAATTGGTCTGACCTAGTACACCCATTCTTATGTTTTTAGGAAGCTGGGATTCAAGAGAGATGCATTGTGCCTTGTTTTTTTCCTGGCATCAGATGACCATGTTAGATGGTTGAAATGCTTTGGAAAGGGCTGGTTTCCTTCTGGATGTTTCATCTGCTATTCATGGCCAAATATTGCAAGGACAGGCAGAAGAGATTCAGGTGCTACTTCTTAAAATGGCCTTGAGGCTAAACCCTCCAATGTTGGGCTAAACCCTCAGATCCAAAGTCTAAGAGGCAAGTCTCGGTTGCTGTGACTTACTTCTGCAAGATGAAACATTTAAAGGCTGCAGTAAATCAGGTCTGGCTTCAGATGCTGTTGTTCAAGTAGCTAGGGCTTCAAAGGCACAGGTGATGATGAAGGGTAGGTAGACTTCCTGCTACAGAACCATTGTTGGTTTTAACTGTGTTGGCTCAGAAGAGATCTGAGTATTACTTTCTGGCTAGCAGTGCCAGATCCCTAATTCAGATTTATCAGATCCATCTGACTTTGACAGGGCCTCTACAGCAGTGTCTTCAAAACTCAGTGACCTCCCATTGACTTGAGTTGATCAGATCTTACATGCACAAAATTACTCATGTTTTTGCAGATTGGGGCTTTATTGGGGCTACACTTTCCCAAAGCTGAGAGATTCCATAATTTTATATTTCATTAGACTTGGTATTGTATGTTATGGTTATATGAAATGCAATACCACCCACCCTTATTCCGTTTTGATGTAAACTTTATGTAAAATAGTATTTTTATTGTAATAAAGACACTATATTTATTATAAAAAGATGTCACTGGACTTGAATATTGTTGCATGTTAAAAATCTCTTGCTGGATACATGTAATCACACAGCCAATTACTTTACAAACAATGTATATTAAGGCAAAGTAGGAAATCTTGTTCTTGTTTTAGTAATTCTACTACTGTTATATCAGAATACATAAATTTAAAATTTTCATCTGATAGTTGGTCATTGTAGTATTAATGGACAGGATTTCTGACTGGAAGATCATATATCATAAGTGCTTTCTGATTATTTTTGACTGACGCATAATAATCAGTCACTGAATAAACTGCTTGACTCATACTAGAGTAAAACACAACTTTCAAAGGGGATGTTTTCTTGTTCTCTCGCTCTTCTCATAAACAATGCTGTATAGTAAAGTGACTTATTTTTAACTGATTTATTAAAAAGACTTGAAGGAAGGAAGGATTTACTTTCACATGGACTAGGCAGACCCCCTCATCAGGTTTAGGTGAACAATTCCTCTCCCCCCAGATAAGTTGGATAGTTTTAAGCATTTTTGTAAGAATTTCCAGCTTTGTTGATAGAAAATTGGAGGATTACGTTTCAGTATCCAGCCCTGCCCAAAGACACTGTTTCAGTGAATTAAAGTCACTTACACTACATAATGATTAGCACAACCACCATGATTGTAATGAAATAAAAAAACCATAAGATTTCTCCTGAAAACTGAAAAATCTCTGACAAATATGTCAAAAAACCAAAGTTATTTTTAAAAACATTTTTCTCTTGTAAAGTATTGTGTGACCTATCATATAAATGGAATAACACAGGCAAGGTGTGAGGAGGGATTTGGATAACTGCAGGCTATTCTAGATGTATTTGGCTACCAGGATACCATCACATCATCCTCTCCATTCACAGGAGACATAATCAAGTATCAAAGCATTTTTGTATGTATATATTATTAAGTTGGCATAGTTGAACTAATTGCTTTTTATATTCCAGCGATATGTGGCATAAATATAATCTCTCATACACTTTCTGTGTTTCATATTTTGCTGTAAATGCAGTTTAACTCCATTTTCATAATAGGCTTTAATAATAATATTAATTCAATAATTTCCAACAATAAATGTGAATAATGTCAGAACTGCTTCTAAATTGGTAACATTTTAAAATAATTTCATTACTTATATTTAATAACAGAACATGAGGGAGATCATAAGCATCCAAGTATTGAAAATAGATATATTTATACCAAAGAAAGAATAAGTTTATGTAAATTAGTCGGCAAACATTTAAAACATAAGAAAATAGTGTGGATTATATTGAAGTATTTTAGGATTTTGCTTTCATCATTTAATTAAGGATATAATCTACATAGCCAAATGCTGCAGCAAAGGAAGGAAAATTGACAGTTATGAGCACATAACACAAATGGAGAAAGAAGAGAGAGAAAGTGCCCCCTTTAAAGACAAAAAGTAAGCTTGGACACTCATTCTATAAGTATGTATCTGTTTATTTACTGAGAGATAAATATAAGACTGAATTTCTTCCTATCACTGGAACTGTGAGCTATTCCTTCATTAAATAATGTAAAGTTGCATATGGTGAGAATAATAATATGACATTTAAATTAGGTAGATTAGAGCTCATCTTTCACCACTGAAATCAGTAAGAGTTTAGTCACTAACATCAAAGATCACAGAATAAAAGCCATTAATACTGATACCAGTGGTCATTAATACTTCCAATGACTGTCAATGAAAAATAAAGTCAGTTCTTTAACTCTTCTGACCAACACAGAACTCTCTTGCCATTACTCCAGTCATCACAATTGTTATACGTGTTAAACAGCAAACGAGAGAAAAGTAGTTTACTATCATTAATATAACAAGGAGTGCAATTCTTAGCATGCTCTTCATTTATTTTTCAGGCAATCTCAAGCAATCACAAGTATTGAAAATCAGCTGAAGTAAATTACAACCTCTCCTATCCAACCCCCTAAAATTAAGAAAGAATGTTTGTAGTTTAGAAAAGCAGACTTTAATTCTGATTTTTCTAACGGTGACACCAATAAAAAGAACAAGAAAGTTCAAGAACATATAGAGTACACAATTATTTTTTGCCAAATTGTTCATTTCATTTTATGTATAGGATTATCAGCCTCTAGCATATTCCATTTTCTGTAGACACTAATCATTACCTGCAGAGAGGTATCTTATTTTATTCAGGGATACATTTGAAATGATTTCTTTATGATGCAGCATTCTCAAGGCCTGAATCAGCAAAACAACATGCTTAAATTAGAGCAGAACCTCCCCTCCCCACCCCGTCCATAAGACTATCAAGGAAAAACTACTTTTATGGGCTTACTGATGTTCTGAAAACAATATAATTATACACATTATTGTGTATAATGTGGCAAATAGGCATAAATAGTAATGTTTTAGTAACAACCAGATTATTTGAGTAACAACATTCATTAGAGTGTATAGTGAGCCTACATACTCTTCCTTTGAAAGTAGCACATTTTCTGATTTCGGTGGCTTAAATCATCAAAACAAGCCTTGACCAACAGCATGTTGTTGGGCCCATATCCATCAGAATGCATTCGCTTAAAGGCCCATTCCTGCCCCCATTTAATTTGGCTCGAGATTTCAAAGGGAGCAGGAGCAGGCTGCTAAAATTTAAGCTTTACAAAGTGCTTCATGGTTCAAAGTGGCAATAAAATAAATAAAGGGACTCAGCCATTACAAATTGCCTTTAATAATCTGGCTATACATTTCAAACTTTGAGCTTTAACTGTTACAAATTGCTGTATGATTTGGTTGATAAAATAAAATATAAATAAAATAATCCCCCATTCAAAATTGCCTGGAACCAAACCATTAATGTCAAATCTCGTGATGTTTGGCTTGCACGTATACTACAAAAATAACTTTACTAACTGCTTCTCTTAGAGCTTTATTCTGGTCTTTTGGATTAGCTCAAGCATATCTTGATTTACATCATTATGATATTTGCCCTGAGACTGAAACACAGTCTCAGGGTGAATGCTACATAATAGTGTGAGTTTATATGAGCCCATTTTGTCCAAAAAGGAAGTTTTTAGTTAAGTTCAATTAAAAATATAGAGGTCAGATGTCTAAACCATAAATAATTTTAACATTGAGGACTCAGTTATTTCTCCTGTGAGAAATGTTCTTATGACCAGGTGCATGACCTGAACGGTGAAATTTTTCTTTGACCATGCCTTAATATCTTCTGGGTATATGAGGAAGACAGCGCAAGTTGATCTTGCTGAACCTTTAACAAGAAAGATCAAATATACTCCCTCCAGCACATCTATCTTGTTACATATCAGGCTGGAAGGAATCCCTGTGACTTCTCTTTTCTGTAGTCCACTCAAAATTTTGGTACCAGCATATCAGTTGGATTCCCTTTGTGCAGATTCCCTTTGAAGTAAGTGGGGCTTCCTGTGTACATAACATTTGTCCTTATGGGTCAAGTTGCAGAATTAGACCCTTAGTCCTTACCAGGCCTGCCAACAGGGCGGGGCGAAAGGGGCAGTTGAGCAGGGATAGCTGCTCCCACAGTACCTCTGCTGAAAAGCATCTCTTGATTCAAAGAAGTGTTTGGTATTTCCCATGCAGGTTATAGGGCTGGATTACTGGTTCTGGAACATGCATGGGGCATATCAAAAGCATCTTTGAATCAAGAGACACTGCTGCAGCTTTCCCCAGAGCAGCAGTTTGGGTCTGGAAAAAGGAAGAGAGGGTTGGTTTGGCTGCCCTGGGGCTTATCCTAGCAGGTGGGGGATGGGGCTTCTGGTGAGAGGAGGAGGGGACGCTTGGGGACACAGTGGGGGGAGGAGGAGGGCAGAGGCCAATTGACCTCTACCTTGGGGACCAGAATTGCTGACAGGAGAGCTTGTCCTTACACTCATGTCAAATTCTACTCAGAACTACAGTGATGTAAACCAATAGGAACCCCATTAAAATCAGTAGTGCTGTTCCAGATGTACATTGGCATTAGCGCATAACTTTCATAAATGTTCAATTTTTGTGTTGTATTTGCTATTATCAGTCAGTGAAAGTTCTGCCAGTTATGCTGCAATAGAGAGTACATTTGCCTTGTATTTGCAAAAAATCAGTGGATAAACGTAACAATGTAATTTTTTAAAAAGAAATGTTGACTGCTAAAAGTTATTCTGATTTACTTTTAATATTGTGAGCCCCAGTTTTGAAACACAGACTCAGGTGTCATAACATATGCATTCCAAATGATTGTATTTGTTTGAAAGATTTATTTATGATTTTTTTAAAGTCTCTTTGGGTTTTGGAAAATAATGTTTGTAAAAGGCTTATTTTTGGCAGTTCTGTTCCCTTTTCTTCTCCTCTGTGAAGTGTTTTTGTTTGTCTATTTGCTTCTGCTGACTATCAATTTTGGCATATAAATTATGTGTCCTGTTCAGATGAAGTTCATGAAAATTCAAGATATGTTGGTGGCTAAATGAATACAGAATATCGCTCTTAGTAGCTAATAAGTTTGAATTAAACATTTCAAAATATAAATAACTGTAATTCCTTTTGGAAATTAGTAGATATTGAAATGTTCAAATTACATTCCTTAAGGAATTTAAACATAAATAATCTAGAACTTCCTTTATTAAAACAATACATTTATAAGGGCTGAATCAAAAAGGGTTGTTTTTATATTTTTAAAAACTATGCATGCTCCCTTTTTTCTTGCTTCTTTTTGAAGTTGAACATTCCTTTAATGTTTTGATCAATTTACAAAACCTGTAGAGCATGCAGTTACTGCTAAAGTACTTTATAAAACAAATTCTAGGAGAGTCATTAGCAGAATCAAATGTATGTTTGGTTTGTCAGTCTTGCCTGACCATGCTGTGATGTGAGTCACATGACTCAGCAGAGAGCAGCTGTGTATGTTGCTACTATCTTGCAATGGATAGGGAAGGAACATAGCTGAGTAGCATGCAGGCCAATCAATATCCATTAAAAAGTGATTATATAGATATAACTTGCTTAGATAACCTGTATAAAAGTGGTGATATGTTGCTCTACCTGGTTAAAAAGCACCAGAGCTGCATTCTTGATTACTCCAGATTGGTTTTACCCCTGTGAGAAGTAAGAATGGTAGGCAGTGAAGTTCAAGATTTATAGTACCTCTGCTTTTCTTCTCTTTGGAAACTTTCTAATTCAAACATGGCTTCAAAACAGTAAAAATATATTTGCTAAGTATTTTATTATATTGGCTGACAACATACTGGCTAGCACACATTCCTAAGGATTTACTGTAGATTTATATCTAATATCATTAGATTAATATAAAATATAGGAGTGGTAGCTAATAACTGTTCTGCAAAATTGTTGTTCACGATTAATATAAATAAACTAACTACATAATACTATAGATAGCACAGATTTTGAAAGTATACGATAGCTTTAAAGATAAATTTTAACATTGTTTTAGCTCTTTGCAGAATATTCTTCCAATTTTTATGTTTAAGTTGTCCACTCTTTATTTAATTGACCATGTGAGTATTTTATCTTTCAGAATTGAAAGCATAAAATCATGTAGTCGTATAATACTACAGCTGGAAGGGACCTTGAGAGGTCATCAATTTGAGTCCTGTGAATTCTCAGCAGGACCATGACAATATGCAAAATACTTTTAGGTTTTCTGTTGTATAGTTTCTGCTTCCATTCTTTTGATAATAGAATTTGCATATAGACAAAACAGTGAATTCTTCTTGAATTTCTATCCAGACTAGGTATGTGAGGTACTATATTAAGTAAAAAGCTATTTTAACATTATTTTATGTATATTTGGCTTTCTAAAGTTTCTTGATCCATTTGGGAAGGAATAGGCCAGCTTGAGGGTTGGACTTTGACCAAAAGTGGTATTTGAGACAGTTACAGACAAGGTCCTGATCCAACTTATCAGTCACTTTGAAGAAACAGATTAGTTGGATGTTACAGTGTCATGTGGGAAGGAACTGGCCCTTTGAACTAGCCAGGTGGTAGGGAAAGGGAATTCAGTCTGTTGGTTTGCAAAGCTGTGAACACATTAATCCAGTCATTACAAGAGATATACATATGTGGCTCAGGCTATGTCTACACTACAGAATTTTTCCGGGATACCAGAGGTATCCCAGCAAACGTCTACCGTGCCCAGGGAATTTTTTTCAGAGGCGCAGATGCGCTTTTTCGGCATCCCTGTAAACCTTGTTTCATGAGGAAGAAGGAAAAAGGGTTTTTTTTCCGACATTTGGCCCAGTGTAGACAGGCCAAATATTGGAAAACCATCTTCAGAAAAAAGAAGCGGGAAAAGCTACACAAATTGCGGTTCACAATTTGTGTAGCTTTTTATGGAAGAACAGTGTAGTGTAGACATAGCCACAGTGATATACTGAATCTC
The DNA here is from genome assembly GCA_032595735.1 of Pelochelys cantorii. NCBI lineage: Eukaryota > Metazoa > Chordata > Testudines > Trionychidae > Pelochelys > Pelochelys cantorii. The sequence continues at coordinate 38,030,607 of CM064332.1, forward strand.
CATGGCCAGTCACAGCTTTAGGGAGGCAACACCTTTTTTCTTTCTACATTTACTGATCTTCGGTGAAATCCTGGCCCCATCAAAGTCAATGAGAGGCTAATATTTCCTATCCCATAGACTTTAATGTTAATAGGATTTGGATATCGGCAATAACATCGTGCTTATTAAGAAAGGCCCCTGGTGCAGGTTTGCCAGAATGCAGCCAGGAAAGGAACTACTGGGATGTGATTTCCCTGGCTGCAACCTCTCAAACCTGCCTGCAGGGAGTGCTCAGCAAAACCTGGTGCTTCCTTCTGGGGCTGCAGTCTCATAAACCTGGCTGTGCTGAGGGACCTCACAGAAGGTAAAGGGCTGCGGGCAAGGGCTCTGGCAGCCTCTGCAGGCTCATGGGCAAGATCTGGGGAAGGACTGGCTCCACGCTCCCAGAAGGGACAAGGACAGGGCAAGCATCCCTGAACACTACAAGAAGCACACCATGCCAGACCCTAAGCAGTGAGCCCCCTCTTCCCAGTCCTTGTGCTGCTCAGAGTGTGTGGCATGGCACTCCAATGGCAAGTTAAAGGGCTAAGGGCCCCAGCCGCTACTGCTGCACCACAGTAGCAGGGGTGGCAGTTGGAAGCCCCAGTCCCTTTGAATCGCCGAGCCGCAGGACAACCTCCCTCTTTGCCTACCCTGTGCCCTCCACCTGGCTGTGGGAGGGACAGTAGCAGGGAAGGAGGGTATCAGATTCTACATGTGGGAGTTGCACTGTCTCTCTGTGCATTCTTCCAAGTTGTGCCCTGCTGAGGTATTGCACCCAAGGAAGGAAGCATTGGGACATGCTGAGCCCCAGTCCCCAGAGAGCACACAATATTTTACATAATATAGTAAGTTCCTTGAGCTGCTGTGCCCCTTCCTGCTGCTGCCCTGTGCACAGGATGGTTTACAGGGTTGAAGCCAGGGGAAGAACGTCTAAGCACCTCCTTCCCTGGCTGCACCCTCACAAACTTAACTTCCACTTACTGGCAACTGCTGGATAGTGGCAACTTTTGCTGGCAATTTGGGAGTTGCTAATAAGCAGAATCTTCAAAACAGGCATCATCTGTGGTCAGGAATCTTAGAATTCTGATTGATTCAGCCCTTTTCTTCAGAGAGTCATGAATCTGCAGTTGCGAAATCAGCTTTCCACTAACCGAAAAAACATCTAGAACTCAGCTCTTCATCTCTGATGAACTAGTACTAACCTTTGGCTTAGATCTCCCAGGCTGCTTACTGTAATAGTCTCTTGTTGGCATTTTAATCCACTTAATATTTGTTAACTGGTACCAATTACAATAGCTAGGATTCTGAAGTGCATGAAGGTTAACCCTCTCCATACATTGTACTGATTAGCAGCCATGTTTTGCATTAGGATTAATGTCTAGATGCTAAATTGAATCTGTTTTAAAAGACACCAGTTACATTTTTAAATTAGCTTCAGAGGGGTAGCTGAGTTAGTCTGTAACAGGAAAAATTTTAAAAAACAACACATAGTCTAGTAGCACCTTAAAGACTAACAAAACATGTAGATGGTATCATGAGCTTTCATGGGTACAACCCACTTCTTCAACGAAAGTTCATGATACCATCTATATGTTTTATTAGTCTTTAAGGTGCTACTAGACTATTTGTTATTTTTAAAATTTTTAAATTAGATAAGTCTCATTTACTTGGTCATCAGCAAATGCAACCTGATTTGGGTTTCTCTGCATTTTTAGTGCTGAAATGGATTTCTTATATTTTTTTTATATGTTTGCTGTTGTGTACCTACTTTATGGAACCCTGAGCCTGGTCAATTAAAAAAAATCCTGCCTTCTTCCACTTTAAACTAAAGGCTTATTCATTTTCACACTGTTCAGCTCAATTATTATCTATGCTCATGGATTCCCTTTTAATTTCCTTGAGCTAAATCCTATTTCCACATCAAGCCCAAATACATAGTCTTGGTGTTAGTACAAGGTGTTGCTCATGAGCTGTATGAAAAGGCATACCACATTCCAGCATAGCATCAGAACCACTAAGCAACTGCTACTACGTGTTCAAGGCTATTGTAATCTTCTTGGACACTGCATCCTGTGGCATGGTTGGGAGAAAAATTGTTTGCCTGATGGATCCATGTAATAATATATCCACTCACCCCGAAAACCACCTTTGCCCTGGGAAGGTGGAATTGTGCTCCCAACAATGTCTCTATGCATCCAGCCCCATACTCCACAAAATAGCACTACGATAGTTTCACTATGTTCAGGGACTTCTATGTTCACAAAGGGATTGGGAGAGGTGAGGCTTTTCCCCAGTGTTATTTCAAAGTGATTTGCGATGTCTCAAGGTGCCGTAAATATTATAGCTGCTTTCATTATTGTAAATGAAACAACTTCAAACTGGGCAATATTTTTAAAATGAAGGTCTGAGGCTGACAGTCAAAAAAGGGTGTATGCAGCTGCCCTCTGTGCATGTAAAATTGCATAGACATTTTTATGTGAACCACATTTTCAACTGATGTATTCCTAATATTTCAGCATCATATATATTGTGGTATTTTAGGATCTATAAGGGAAAGATGTGATAGGTGCACTTAGAAGATGCTACCAAAGAGTGTGGCTTAGATACAGATGGATAGTGACAAAAGAACTGCTTTTATTTCCAAGTACATGTAAATGAGAAACATATAGCTGTCTAAATGTTTCTAAGTAAAAAAGGATCTTATTCATTTTAAGAGTACAAACATAGCTCCAATATGTCAGCTGTTGAGACTTTTCTTAGGAAGACGTGAAGAGCTATGGGTACAGTCATGTACTAGCTAAGCTAGTATTATCTTCTCCTATCCACAGTGTTTAATTTAAGGTAGGAAGAGTTAATCTCATAAAAAGCCTCTTTTGAGGATACCAGCTGATAAAGAGTTTACAGATTTCTAAGAAAAGGTGTGGTATGACTTGGTGGAACTTGGATGCAGTTTTGAAGTCAAATAGGACATGTATCTGTGAGGTCAATGAATGCAGTATCATGATAAAAATGAAACTGTTGTAAAATAGAGGAACAATCCTGAATAGGCAACTTCATTTTTCCAAAGTCCCTTGCTGATTGCTCTGAACATTTAGACTACCTGTACCATAGCCCTGAATACTTTGATATTCCATCAATAATGAAGAGATAGTTGCTTCTCCAAAGTTAAGATTATAATTTAGTTTACATTTGAATAACTCTTCCCCTAACATCCTAAAAACATCATTTTCATTTAATATATGGCAGATGTAGGCCAGGAAAAATTTAACCAAATTTGAAATTATTTGGATATGTTACTTTTGAAATATGGGACTCAGAAATAATAGGTAGCTTTGAAAGTATGTCAAATATATTTGCCACATTTTATCTAAAACAAATTGTCCTAGAAATTTCTAATGAGATTTATTTGAATAATTTTGGTGAGATTTCTAGAGCATGTAACCATTTTAAGACGGGAAAGACGTATTTGGGAAGTTATTTATTCACTGGCAAATTAGTCATACCTTTTGTCTTTCTCTTTCTTGTTAAAGTAAGTCTCTAGCACATTTCCTGTGGAGACAGCCTTCAAAAAGAAAGTGGATTGCTAGTTGCACTGTGATTTATCTGGGAGTGAAAAAAAAAAGGGTGGGGGAGGGGGAATCGAAGTCCATTTTCTCAGCTACCAGCAGCTGTAATTTCCAACTCAATTACTTGCTCCTGCTATCTTCCTAATTTCCCTCCCCTACTTCTGTCATGCCTTGTCATTGGAGACAGAAAGTAAAATAAATGTTTCTAGTGCTCTCTCTTAAAGTAGCTACTCTTAAAACAGTGGCTATGACACCAGAAACAAATGTAGTACCTGAGCCAACATAGTTTCCCACAACTCTTTCTGGACAAATGAAGTCTTATTGAAGGGAATGTCTTCTGAAGACATCCTGATAGGTGCTAAGAGTACTCTAAGAACCCTGCATGATGTTTGGGAGAGAGGAAATGCTGTGTCACCTCTTACGTCTGGTTCTGAGGTACAAGACCTGCCCCATACAGGAGTTAAGTTTTCATAGAATCCCTTGAGAGAGAAAGTAGAACAGATGTATATTTCCAGAGGTCTAATTTTTAAACACTGGGAAAAGAGGTACATGTAATCGCCAGCCTCCTGTGTATGGAAGGCAGAGAGTTTCAGAATCATCATCAGGTTAGGCTAGTGACAGAAGAATTTTCACAACTTGCTAATCAAGCATCAGAACATTTCTCTCATACTACCAGCAAAGGGTAGGCAACAGTATTTCTAGACATACAAAGAGTTACAAGTGAGAGCCAGTGCTAATTCAGAAGGGAAGAATGGAAAGTAATGGGACTTGAGATAAAAATAAATATGGAATTGCTAACTACCATAGCACTATTCCTTAAGTACACAACACTCATTTATAAGCTGTTAATGTGTATATTTGAATGTCGGATAGCTAACAACTGCTAGTAATAGTGCATAAGGAGAGACCAGCACAAGCAGGTAGACTCCAATTTCCCGTGATACTAGAGATTACTACAGCCCCATGACAAGCCCCCTATTCAGAGTGTTCTCAGTGCTTCATATGTTTATGATGATGAATTTTGCAGCTTTCACTAGCCAGCTTCCATCCAGCTAATCTGACCCACTTCTCTCCTTGTATTTAGATTCCTGTATTGACTCTTGCTTGCTGTGCCAGGTTTTCCTCCCTGAAGATTTAATGATTTATCTAAAGCTTGAATCAGGAACCTGGTTCATGTTGATATATTAAGGCCTTGGGGAATATAGAACAGCTGATAGGAGAAAAAGCTTGGATTGAGAGATGGAATAGAGGTCTGGAGCCTGAAGAAGCAAATTGAGGCTAGGGTGAATGGAGTAGGCGACTTATAGAAGTCAAATGGGAAGTCAAAGTCCATACAGAACTTCTAGGTAGGTTTACTCTATCCCGTTCCCTGACTCCAAGTCCCCTACAGAACTTAAAAGCCTTCCTAGTTCAGAAAAATAATGTTAGATTTGAGGAAAGCACATATTGTATTTATCAAACAGCCATTAAAAAAGAAGGAAATTTAGATGTAAGATTTAACTTGATAGTATTTGAAACATATGAAACTTTGAAAAGATACAGGCAATGTCACACAAATAATCGTAAATGAGGAAAAAAAGAACTCTCAGGCAATCTTGTCCATTATCTCATTGTTGAACACAAAAAGTATAATGGCTTATTTTTAATCTTTGAATGGGTATGCTAACTGGCCTTCTTTAAAATTATGTAAAATTTATAAATAAAGACATACACTTATATTGTGACTAATGGAATACCTTTCCATAAATCATATCTGAAATTGGCTGTTGCTGAAATATATGGTAATCTTTGAAATCATAGGAGCTGCATGATTAACTGAGAGAAACTGGTTTAGTGTATAACATATAAACAAGTGAATGCAGAGATTATCTGCAGGTAATGGAAATATTGTAATTTATCCTGGAATACAGAGGTATCTATATATTTATGGACAAGAATCAGTGAGTCCAAAGGATCATTAGAAATAATATATCTATGAGATAGAAGTTGGAAAAGAAGGTAACAAAGTGGAATAAAATTGGAACACAGAATGACCGTTAAGCTAAAGACCAAGTTAGTGACATAGAAGCTGGAATTGATCAAACCTGTCATCAATATGCTAATGCAGGTAGCTCAGACCTTGACTTAAAAGACTCTTCAGGGTATAATGGGAATGAAGGAAAGGAGGAGTGAGGTTCTAGGGAGAGATAGAAAGAAGTTTCTCAAAAGTCTCAAGGTCACAGAACTGGTGACGAGAAATTTGACATGCCTGTGTAAGAGAAAAAAAGGGTTATGAAACTAATTGACACAGCATGCTGAAGCTCACATTTTCACTGAAATAATTAGGTCTGCCTAGGTGAGTGTATGGAAGCTTTAGCTCTAACTGTGCATTTGGTACCATTTAGATTTGTTTTTCTTTCAGTTTATAAATACATTTTATTTGACATTTTTTAATCTGACTGTTTTTGAGATAATTCTTTACAGTTCATCCTGATGAGAAGTCCTTCAGGAAGAAGAAATTAATATGGCAGCTTGTGCTTAAACCTTACTTGGGTTCATATTCAAAACTGCCAACCAAGGCACTTAGATACTAAGTATACCATAAGCTATGTTTCTTCTAATATTTTCCATATACGTACACAGATTTTCTCCATCCATGTGTGGAATACATGTTTATGTGCCTCAAGGCATGTATAAATGTGCATTACTAGTGGAGACACCTAGCTGTGGGTGCTCTGCTAATCAGCTGTGCAGAGTTTGAATCTCTCCTAAGTAGCTGCACTAGCAGCTTACAAGGAACACTGGCCATAAGGTACAATTGGATCTCTGGCTGTGGTGAACCTAAACCATAGGAAGAGGCTGACAAGTTTGAGAGGACAAGGTGGCACATAATAATTATTTCTCACAGTTCAGTACAGTTCCAGGTGCCATCATTTATACACACATCATTAAATACTATAGCAGACTACCCTCCTATACATAGTCATAAATGTTTAACTCCTAAGGAGAGAAAAAGCAAAACCTATTGTCATGATGAATCATCACACATATTTCATACTTTCAGCACTCTGCCCACAGGCATACAAGAACCATGTCTATTCTATATTGAGGATGTTTACAGTCATGGATTATAGACTTCTTAAAATCCAAATTATGGATTTCTAATGCTTTTAAAAATAATAATGTCCTTGTAAATTTGTTTTGAATTTATTTACCCTTGACTTATGGCTCAGAGTATATATTATAACTCTGCTATACATAGTTTTCTTTGTCTGAGGATATTTATGCCCATTAATCTCCAGGGTGTCAGCCACCTCTATTTTGAGGAAGCTGTTGGTTTTTTGGGGGAGGGTTGATTTGGTTAAAAAATCTTTTATCTTCTTTTTACATAATAGCCAACACTTAGTTACAGTAATAATAGTTCATTTTTTTCATGTAAGCTACCATTACATCTATATACAAAATAATGGTTAGTCTACACTCATGCACAGTTTTTTCTTGTTCTAGTCTAAATGACACTTCAGAAGGGATATGGAATAACTTCCTATAAGTTGGCCATATTCTCGGAACTCAAACTCTTTATTAAGAATATTTACAACATTTTTCAGCAGATCTACATATCAATCATTGGTCTATTTATACTATGATGTATTACTGTTCATCTTTAGGAACTGCTCACACATATTTTTATTTTCATATGTATGTGTGTGTGTTTATATATGTTCATGAAAGTAAAATATATATAATATAAAGTAAAAATATATATAATATAAAAATTTGATTAGGTATGTGCAGAGAGATACCACTGAGTTTTCAATTATAATACTCAAGAGCCTTATGCAATATTCAGATTTCACAAGCTCTGATTATAGTTATAATTACTACTGAAATTATGTTATATGAAATTTGCATCATGTCCTAAAATTTTACATAAAAAATGGCCATATTTATAAATCACATAACTGGTGTAATAAGTAAGGTAATAAGTAGATTATTTCTTTTTCTATTTTCCAGTCTGACAATAAAAATATAGCATCTAAGGAATATTGATGCATCATTAGGTAAATCAGTGCCAAATTATCATACACATTACTCTGAATGTATAGTATTTTTATAAATAGAGTAAGAGATTTAATACATAGCATAAGAGTAAAACAGTACTGAAAATCAAATTAAATAATGAATAAATAAATGCATAATTATTTATTTTTCAGTTATAAAAAAATCCTACCTCTTTGCTTTCTTCCATCTCTGACTCACTGCTAAACTCTTCTGTGTTTAAATTTTCAAAATCTGATTCTCCAACAGCAATGGGCACTGTCACAGTGAGGCCTGGATTGTTTATGAATGACATATAATCATTTTCATCCATTACATATTTTTCCACACTACTGCCTGTTCCTACACCACTGGTTGTTCCATTCCCATCTCTAAGATAATTTAGATCTTTGCTTATTTCAACAACTGTGTGGTTGGAAATGCAGCTCTCTTTCTTGTTTAGCTCTTCAAGTGCTTTGATTTCCTCTAATGCTTTTTGCTGTCTAACAAAGGCTTTTTGGACAAATTCCTGTAATTTTTTTTTCACATAATCTATTCCCTTCTGAATCCTTGCAACAGCAATCTGAAGATTGTTCATTTCATTATCATCATCTGTAGCAGCAAGGTTATCTGAACTAAATGAACTCAGCAGCAAGGCCAGAAACAGGTTCAATACCTAGAAATGAGAAAACATAGCTGTATTATATATGTGCATATAAGAAATTAGTATTTGTAAAGGACTCTTTCAAACTGAAAATTATGCATACTATATGTTTTAAAAAATAAACTTCTCTAATTTATTTTGGATAATCTAATAACAAACTATAATAAATATTCTTCAGCCTGTCATCTGAAGAAGTGGGCTGTACCCACGAAAGCTCATGATACCATCTACATGTTTTGTTCGTCTTTAAGGTGCTACTAGACTATTTGTTGTTTTTTAAGTTTTCCCTGTTAGGGTATGTCTAGACTACATGGCTCCATCGACAGAGCCATGTAGATTAGGTTTCTAGACATAGGGAAATGAAGTGGAGATTTAAATAATCGCCGCTTCATTTACGTCAAAATGGCTACCGCGCTGTGCCGATCAGCTGTTTGGCGGCACAGCGCGGTAGTCTGGACGCTCCACGGTCGACAAGGGAAGCCCTTGTCAACCGCCCCGTTATGCCTCGTGGAATGAGGTTTACCAGGGCGGTCGACAAAGGCTTCCCTTGTTGACCGCGGAGCATCCAGACTACCACGCTGTGCCGCTTCATTTCCCTTTTTCGAGTACACTAATCTACATGGCTCCGTCGACGGAGCCATGTAGTTTAGATGTACCCTTAGAGACTAACTCAGCTACCCCTTTTTGCTGTGTGCTTTCCATCTTTACCCTGATAAGGAAAATTAATCAGTTTAGCATCCATATTCTCACATACTAGTATATTGCTGTTGTGCTTGGATTCTAAACATCTTAAGACAATGTTTTTTAATTTAAAAATAATTTTTAAAAGTTCTGGGCAGTTGTATCAAACAGAGCACAGAGACAGAATGCTGTCCAAGCTCTTTAGAAAGATCTGGTAGAATTTAACAACGAGACAAACAGGATTCTACATGAATTATTCTAAAAATCTATATAATTTAGTGGCAAAATTATGTTCTCTTTTGATTGTCTAATCAATCTTAAGACATTCTAGCAGGAATATAATTTTCATTTAAATTTTATAGGATGACTTAATAACTATAAAGAAGGTTTACATTCTTTATTACAGCCTTCAGTACTCCCATTAGGGGTATTTTAAAACTTTTACTTTTTAAAATTCATTGCTTACAATACCACTAAACATATGAAAAATAAAATTATTGTATCTTTCAGTTTTGCTCATCTTTCTATTTAGCACATCGTGATTTCCTCTGTTTTTCTATAGGAATTTGAAATTATAATGGCCTTATTTGTTTGCCAGTGATTTGTCTAGTATCTGAGAATGTGGTTTATCATTTATCCTGTAGACTAGAAGATGGTACACAAAAAGACAGAACATTTTTATTATTTTAGTTTATCAAAGCATTTCATAAACTCAGGCTATTTTCTTTTAAATGCTCATAGCAATAGACAATTATGTATCATTTAGGGTCTGTCTATACTGCAGGGCTTAACTGAAAATAAACAACGCAAATTGAGCTATGTCAATTGCATATCTTATTTTGAAAGAGGGAGCCTCTACACAGCACTTATTTCGAAATACAGCACTCTTCCTCCGACTTCCCTTACTCTTCATACAATGAGAGTTACGGGATTTGGAGTGAGAAGTCCTCCAGCTTGACAGTATTTTGACACTATTTCAAAATAACTGCCTGATGTGTAGACGCCGACTAAGTTATTTCGGAATAACGCTAGTTATTTCAAAATAGTGTTGCAGTGTAGACATACTCATAGAGGGTGAGGGATATGGACTTGTTTAATCTACAGAAGAGAAGAATGAGGGGGGATTTGCTAGCAGTCCTTAACTACCTGAAGGGAGATTGCAAGGAGGATGGAGACCGGCTGTTCTCAGTAGTGACAGATGGCAGAATGAGAAGCAATAGTCTCAAGTTGCAGTGGGGGAGATCTAGGTTGGATATTAGGAAAAACAATTTTACTAGGTGGATGCACTGGAATGGGTTACCTAGGGAGGTGGTAGATCAGTGTCTCTAAACTACAACCCTCTTTTGACAGAGGGATGTAAATTAGACACTTTGAAATTGCAAATGAAGCCGGGATTTGAATTTCCTGAGCTTCATTTGCATAATCGCATCATGGCACTCTTTCAAAAAAGAGCTATTTCGAAAGTGAAATTGCTACATTAGAGAAATGAATGGGGGTAGGCCATGTTAATTTCCATAGAATCTCTTTCTATGGGTACGGCTACACTGTGTTTTATTTTTCGGAAGAGGTATGCAAATAGTGCTCGCATTTCTATACCTTCTTCCATTTTTTCCTGGAAGAGGCTTTTCTGCCAAACACCCCCTGTTTTGAAAGCCCCCTTCTTCCTCGTAAAATGAGATTTACAGGGGCTTTCGAAAGAGGGGTTTTTTTCCGACATCTGGCCCCATGTAGACGGGGCCAAATGGTAGAAAAGCCTCTTCCGGGGGAAAAAAACAGAAGAAGGTATGCAAATGTGAGCACTATTTGCATACCTCTTCCAGAAAATAAAACACAGTGTAGCCGTACCCTTCAATATATTCAATAAAATATCTGTCCGAAAGATGATGATAATATCAACAAAAAAGGAAAATAAAATTTCGCAGTTGGAAACACATTTTTTTTTCAAAAGTTCAATTTAATTTACATTGGGCAAAAACTTGGCACTCTAGCTGTCAGCTTTGATGCAAATTCTGTTCTGAAAATACAGCTAATCATTATGTCATTTTTATTCTTCTAGTTTGTCATAAGATAGTTTAAGGCAATTTTAGAGGAGTCGGCAAATGGTGTAATTTTGAAAAAGAAGTTTTTCAGGCACATGATGGATGCAAATGCATCTTGCTCTGAAAGTCTGTTACTTTTTGAAGAGATATATTATAAAACAATAGCCAACTTTTAAAAACTTGTATACCGATTTAGATACCTACAGTTAGGCATCTGAATCAAACATATAATACACAATTAAATTATTTATTAAATGTAATTGTGTATTTTTATTAATTTACTGTTTAATCTCAGTTAGCGTAAATTAAAGATCTTATACAATCTATGCAAGGCCTTGAGTTTACAAGGACATGTTAGTATTCTTCAGAGCATATATTTTCTAGTCAAGGGAGACAGAAGGGATAAAAACTGACAGAACCACAGAGAGCTAGATTATGTCTTCATGCACAATTCTGAACAAGAAGTGGTGCAGCATACACAGCACAGACCAGATTAATAGATTCTATGGTCAGAAGGAACCATTGTGATTATCTAGTCTGACCTCCTGTATAACACAAGCCAGGGGCATACACAAGGAGTGACAAGCAGGTGCATGTCCCATCAATTATTGGTGGGGGATGCAAAACCCCTGCGGTCCCTGGACCCCAGTAAGGGGCAGAGAACTCCACTTCCTGGGTTGTGGCAGGTAGAAGGAGAGCTCTCCTCTCCCCTGAGGTTGTGGTGGGAGAGTATATTTTTCCAGCCCTGTGGGGCTATGTCTAGACTACGGAGTTTTTCCAGAGGTATCCCGGAAAAACTCTGCCGCATCCAGGGAATGCGTCTGCTTGTCCGACATTTTTTGTGGAAGAGAAGACACGTTCTTTTGGAAGCCCTGTATTTCTCATTTTATGAGGAATAAGGGCTCTTCCGAAAGGGCTCTTCCCAGTGTAGACAAGCCAAATTTCGGAAAAGCCTTTTCCAACAAAACTATCTGAAAAAGTTATGCAAATTGCAGAGTGTGTACCTTTTGCCGAAAAAAAGTGGCAGTCTAGACATAGCCTGGCTGAAGAAGTTCCGCTTTCTCCGCTACAGCCCAGGAGCAGAAGGTCCTGCCATAAGGGCAGGGGACTGGACTCGATGACCTCTTGAGGTCCCTTCCAGTTCCAGTGTTCTATGATTCTGCACCCCTCACCAAGGCTCTGGGGCTGGAGGAGTTTGTTTCTTCACCAACACTAGGGGAGATCTGCATACCCCATCTGTGGCCTCCCCAAAGCAATCAAATTTAAATTAATGTTCCTGGCCCTGACACAGGTCATATAATCTCCCCCAAATAATACTTAGAGCACATCTCTTACAAAAACATCAAGTCTTGATTTAAAAATGGCATATAAAAGAGAATACTCGATGACCGTGGGTAAAATGCTCCAGTGGTTAATTATCCTCCCTGTTAAAAATGTACACCTTATTGCTAGTCTAAATTTGTTTAGCTTCAACTTTGTGATATTGTGACTCAGGTAGCACTTCTGAGTTAATTATTTGCTGTTCACTCAGTCCATACACGGGACTAAGTGAATGTGCATTATGTGCTTATTCCTGCATGCCTGGACCCAATCAGTGGGCTGTTCCTCCCTCTCTCTCCTATGGGTGGGCATGTATTCTGAGTCTCAGTCTAATCACAGAAAGCTTTTCTTTTTTTTTTACAAAGTAAACATGGAAAACCTTTATTTGTTAAGTATTACATGTACTTTTTTGCCTGAAAATGAATATCTGAAAAATTACATACCACTAGGTTTCCAATGACCATGACCAGCATGAAAACAATAAGGCACATGGTTTGGCCTGCAACCTCCATACAGTCCCACATAGTCTCTATCCATTCTCCACACAGCACTCGGAATACAATCAAGAAAGAGTGAAAAAAGTCATGCATGTGCCAGCGGGGAAGTACACAGTCATCAGAGATCTTGCAGACACATTCCTTGTAGCTTTTACCAAACAGCTGCATACCAACCACAGCAAAAATGAAGACAATGATGGCCAGCACCAAGGTCAAATTTCCTAAAGCCCCCACTGAGTTACCAATAATCTTTATCAGCATATTTAGCGTTGGCCACGATTTTGCCAATTTGAATACTCGGAGCTGAAAAACAAGAACAAAGGTGTATTTTTATTACTAATTACAAAAGAGCTCTGAATGTGTGTCTTGCATTTCTATCTATAAATACTTCTATATTGTAAAATATTTTATTTTATAATTTTAGATATCGTTTACCCAACATTTTTGTGGATGCATTTTTGTGGATGCAGGCTACACTGTGTTTTGTAATTGAGAGCCTCTATAGCCTGTTTCCAATTTAAGTTTAGAAAATATAAATATAACTTTTACATTTGGTTAGTTTACAGCAATGTATCCTCTAGGTTACTCATGGGAAGAACCTAGAACATAAACAACTGTGTGATGTATTAGCTCATCTTTCATACTATGAGTCATTTTGAATTTACCTGCAGGGCTCCACTGACACCCTTTCCCTTTTTGATGCTCTTCCAGGTATTGATGAGCCATAAATAGACTTGGATCCACTTATCTGAGAGATTAAGTAATCCTTGCCAACCACCTAAAGGTGTGTTTAGCAGAGGATTTCCACCTCTGAAACCTGTTCTCCCTAGAGATATTTGAGAGCCTATTTTTGATGAACTTCCAGACAATGGTCTGTTTGAATCTGTAATGAACTTGAAAAATCATTCTGAGAGGCACGTTTATTTTACTTACGTGTCAGTTTTGAAACCGAATTATTCTAATTTAAATGTTCACATTATAAACTATACATAGCTCTTGAACACATGTGGGAAAATAGAAGAAAGATCATAATATAAAAATCTGTACCATCTGTTGTGACCCTCCCTCAATCAAGCCCATGGAGCCTAGCAGAGCTTGGCAAGGTATCTGAGCCCCACCAAGTGGAAGTCAAATCAGTGAGCACATATAATCCTACTGCTGTGGGCAGTATCCCATTTTGGAGCTCACACAGAAGGCATTTATTTGGTGGGTGGGGCCTTCTGTGGGGGAATGTGGAGGATTTTTACCATTTGAACCCCTTCATAGAGTGGAATATGCTACATTCCATAAAGGCGCACACAGATTTGCCACTGGGGAGGCAAAAGGGTAGCTGCACTGGGGTCCAGCAATTCAAAAGCACCCAAGATTCCTGGCCACTGCTACTGCAGTATCTGGAGCCCTGGGCCCTTTAAATTGCAGCTAAAATGCTGCCCAGTGCACTCCAGACAGCTCTAAAGGTTTGCAGGGGCTGGCACTCTGCACTCTGAGGGCTGGTTGTACTGGTTCCATGCCTTCCAGTAGCATGGAGCCGGACCACCCTGCCTTGCCCATGGGGCTCAGCTAGGCTGTCAGCTTCCCTCAGTACACAGTAGTTTACAGTTCCCCGTATCAGATGTAGTGTTCAACCTGAAACAGCTTCACACTCCTCTCAATATAGGGCAAGATCTTAAAGGAATGATCTAGTCTTAATTAACAGGGGACAAACTGTAAAGCAATGGTTTGACAGTAATAAAATGATCCCCATTTAAAAAACAAAATATTTTCTGTCAGTAAGCAAATTATGGTATTCAGCATTGTTAGAAGCCACAGCAATGGGTATCTTAGAAAAACCTAAGCTAGATAGTCATTTCCTAGTCTTAGTATTGGGAAGCATAATAGGTTTTCAGATACTACTACATGTGATAACCGATAAAAGTTGCCTTTTTAATAGTGTCTTTTGTGGGCTCCAATAATTATATGTATTTAGGCCTAGAAAAACATGAAGTTTGGATATAGGCTGATGTTAAAAAAAGCAGACATCTACAATGGTACCATATAAATATTTCAGTGAAACATACATTCTTAATTTAGGTGATACCATGGTAAAGTCAATACTTTGTTATGGTATTGTGTTACATCTAATGGAGATCACTGTAGTTGTTGGTACATTTGACCTTTCTTGCTCCATCCTTTTCCCACTGAGGCAAATGTATTACTAATTGTGAATAGAGGTGAGGAAATACAGAGAAGGCAAAATGTTTGAAAGGCTGGACTTAATTAATGATTTTGTGGATTTTTTTATAGTTGTATTAGTAATTATATACTCGTACAACCTTAACTAGCTTTTAATAAATGTATTTAACTGGGGGAAGACAGATGGATAATGTACATTTATAAACATATATCTTATATATTTATATATGTATATTCAATAGATACATCTATGATACTGCCTTATAAATTTATGTCTACATCTTATATTCTGATATCTTATCTCCAAAATATATTTTATCACTCCATTTGTTGCATTGTTGCTAAACAGACTAGAAAAGTACCATGATTTTCTCTCTCCCCTGATAGATTAAATTATTGACCAAAATTTAAAATGTTATAATATCTCTCTCTGTTAATTTAATCAGAGTTATAAAGATTTAAAAACTTAGCTTCAATAGATTTTAATGAGAACCTAAAATGTATAAGAGGCCAAAAATATAGAGATGACACGTGTTGGTACCCACATATTACAAATAATGGCCAACATTGAAGAGGTACACATTCTGAACCCGTCTAAAAAATAACAAGTAGTCTTGTGGCACCTTAAAGAATAACAAAAATATATTTTGTGTTAGTCTTTAAGGTGCCATGGGACTACTTGAGATTTTTAAAGTTATAGATTAGCAGAGCTACCCCTCTGAGACTGTCTAAAAAAATTAGGCATATGCAAAAAATATTCACGGTTGCTCTCACAAATATATTATATTTACTTATAATGAAGGCAAATATAGACAAAAATTAAGCATGCCTTTCTGAGTGATTGTGAATGCTTAATTTTTAAAATCTGGTCCGATAATAATAATAAATATGTTTTTAACACAAGGTTCAAGTGACATATAAAAAGTACATATATTTTAATCTCATTTTTATATTTTTCCCATAAACTTTGATAGTTGATATTATATTCTTCTACTAGTATTATTGTCCATCACATTGTGTGAAAATACAGAGATTTTAAAAATATGCCATATAAACACACTGTGGCTGAATTTATAATTATATTTAGAACCTATACATAAAACATGTAAAGTTATTATTAATATATTTACCAATCTGAATGATCGAAGAACTGATAATCCTTCAACATTTGCAAGACCAAGTTCCATTAAACTAAGGCTGACAATAATACCATCAAAAATATTCCAGCCTTCTTGGAAATAATAATAAGGATCCATGGCAATTATCTTTAAAACCATTTCTGCCGTGAAGATTCCAGTAAATACCTAAATGAAAAATTTAATTAATTAGTCTAATTCTACTGGAAGTTGGATTAAAAAATGTGCTCAAGTCCATTTATAAACAAACTGTAGACTTATAGACTTTAAGACCAGAAGCGAACATCACACTAATCTAGTCTGACCTTGCATGTTATAGGCTGCAGAATAGACCCATGACCTCTGGATGAGTTACTGAAGTCTTCAAATAATGATTTAAAAAATCAAATTATAAAGAAGCTCCCCCCCGCCATTTACACTTGCAAGTGACGTGTCCAATGCTGCAGGGAAAGTAAGATTTAGGATTTTTGCTAGTCTGTCCAAGAGGAAAATTCCTTCTCAACTCAACCCAATATGGCACTTAGAAACTGGACATGTGGGCAGGACCCACCAACCAGTAACCCTCAGTCTGTAATTGTTATATGTAACAGCTTGTTATAGATCTACATAGTTCTTTAATATTTTCACACACTAATATTCATTAATTAAAATCAGTGACTGAAAGACTTTACCTTGTGTCATTTATTTAGTAACTTATATTTTATGAGTTGGTGCTTTCAGCCCAAATCCTACAAGATACAACAAACAACAACACAAGAATTTACAGTAATTTGCATCCTTGCTGGCAGTCTCATAAGAGAGAGTGAGTCTGAACTAACTTTCCCCTAAATGTGGTTTCGTCAGGTGAGAGCGGAAGTATGGAGGTGGAAAAGAAGAGAGAAGCGTCCTCTCTTTGGGCCATAGCTGTTCTGTGGATAGAGAGAGGGCTCCATCCTTCAGTACTGCCAATTTAGCACCTTCTGTGAGTTCCACATTCATGTGGAAAAATGTGGTTCAAAATATTGAGGAGACCAAGGCTTCAACATCAAAACCCCCATTGATTTTAGGGGAACCAGGGGCTTCACTTCTAGACCATCAAAACCCCCATTGATTTTAGGGGAACCAGGGTTTCACTTCTAGACCACTTCAGTACTGTATCTCAATAAGCAGCATGAAGATTCCTAGTAAAAGGAGGTGATTCTGAAGAAAATTATATAATGTCAGATATGTCCTAGTATTCTGCAATATCACAGAAGTGTGTCTAGGATTTTACTAGTTATCCACTGAGGCAGGAATTGTAATTCTGCCACCACACTGTGATTGTGTAGGTCCTTCATCTCACTTGCTCTCAGCTCCACAACAGTTAATTTTATGGCAGCAATACTTTCAAACCACTATGCAACTGTGATGCTGTGGGTGACTGCACCTAAATTTGGGAATTTCTGAACTGGGAGTACAGAACCTGCAACATCACTGAAACATTAATCACTGTTAATTGGTACATATCAACATTTTTACAAGTACTACTTTTCAGAAATAAGAAAACTATACAGTTAGACAAGATTTAAGGGAGGTCATAGTATAATCAGAGGAAAAGAGACAGCTCTGCAGAACAGTTACAGTTGGAGTCATGAGACTAAGGTAGTAAATGAAAACCAAGCTTTAAAAAGTGTTTATTCCTAAATGCATGCTTTTGCTGCACTGTCAAAAGCAATGTAAATAGACTATCTCAGCTAAATTAATTTTTTTCTGATAATTACTGCTGAAATGACTAATTAATAAATTGTGTAGAAAGTGAATCATTACATTTCATAACTAATTCTTCCTTCTCATTACAATACTGTAAGAGCACAATCTTCTGTTTTGCCATATCATAATCAGGCACCTAACAGTAGAATATGATGTTATCAACAAATAATAAAACATTATTTGGATGCAAACCACCAAATGAGGAACTGATTGAAATCAGTAGAGAGGACATTCTCTGCATGCACTTGCACTTAATTAAGGCTAATGAATTATTAGAATGGATAATGCAAAACCTACTTCTTGTTAACGTGTAGAGAAAGGAAACTGGGAACTCAAAGTGGGGGAGGGGAGAGAAGGTGGCAAGAAGGACCATGGACTGGCAAAGGTCTGGAGTGAGAGGGACCTAAATTAATTTTTTCAGAGACAAACTATACCTTCTTCGGGAAGAATATTCTGGAATGAGTGATGAATATAAGAAAAATATACATGATTTCAGTTTGCTGTAAGAGGAAGGAAACCCTATTTCATACAAGAGAATCTCAGATTGTCATTTTAATTATCTATGTTTTTATATTTTATTAATGTGCTGTTTTAAAGAGTCATTCCCAAAAACTCAAGGCTACAGAAAAATGTATCTGTTCTTTAAAACATCTTACACAGCTATATGTCAGCATTCCTAAATCAATATTTGGTACGAATACAAGCTAGACTTCTCAACACCCAGCAATGATAATCAGGGTACTTGATTGATTTTGGTTCTCAGGCATGCATATGACATGTGTCTGTGTGTGTCACTCTATCTCTCTCCTATGTATACTTTCTGCAGTCTTGTGCACTTGAAAGGATTTAATCCTTTTCTCTTGCAATTAAACCTGAGAGAGAGAGAGAGTGAGTGTATGTGTCTGTACAGTCAAACAACAAAGCTGGAAGGTCTTACTATTCAGAAAGGCAAGTGGGCATAGTCCTCTGCACACACAACTGTCAAATGTACTTAGCTATTCTTTATAGTGGGATTTGTTCAATACAGTATTAGTATCAATACTACAATACCATACCACATTTTATCAGGATAACAAAAATGATGACTAAAATGGGTAGGGTTTTTTTTTATAGAAAATGCCATTTTTATCTAAATCAGAACATTTTGCAAAATGTGTTTACTTTTATGAACATCTGCACAGAAATTTCCATTTTGACACTTATGAAAATGTACTTCATAATTTCAAAATTTTATTTAAAAATTTGAACATGTTTTTCACTTTTATTTTATTTTTATGTTATTTTATAATCGAGCAGCACTGTTGCTAACAAGGCAAAATTAGTATTGAAATTTTCTATTCTATTGTTTTATTTTTATTTTATTTTAATAATCATTAAAGGCAGCTGCTACTTAGTACTGATTGAAATGACCTTCTGATGTAGAAAAGATAAAATGTTTCAATCAGTACTAAGCAGAAGCTTCCCTTAATGATTCTGAAAATTAAAAAAATATATATTTCAAGGATTATATCATCTATGATATTTCAGTACACGATGTTATCAAATAATGTAAACATAGTATAAATATCAGAGAAGAGAGAATAAAACAAAATTCTAAGTAACATTTCAAAATTCCAAAGTGACATTTTCTGAAAATGAATTCTTTCGGAAATTCCAGTTCATAAGAAATTTAAAAAATATTAATTTTTTGTTCTGAAATCCCAAGTTTTAAATTCCAGCTTTAACATAGCCAATGGTTCTACAGTAGCATCAGCCAACTTCCTCAGCACCCTCAGATGCACTGCATCCAGACCCATTGACTTGTGAATGTCCAGATTGTCTAAAAAACAAAAAATAGTTAAGTTTGTCCTGTACAGACTAACTCAGCTACCCCCTGCAGATTTTCTAAGTAGTCCTTAACCTAATAGTCCTTCCTACCCTCATCATTTATGATTCTATGATCCATGATAAACTATAACTTTCAGGTTTGGTGAGTATTTTTCCAGTTATATAAAGGGGCAACAGCATGTTAGTAGCAAGAGGAATGCCATTTCCAGAGTTAGCACTTTCATATAGAAATAATCAAAGACAATTCAAAGAGCTATTCTGCTAGAATATTTTATTAGATTTCTGATATTAAAAATATTTTCTATGCAAAGAGTGTCAGCACCAATGGGAGAGAATTAAATCATCATCTAGCAGCTAAAAAAGACGAAGTGTAAGATAGACTTCAGGAATCTGTCAAGCAATTTACCTAAATGGAATATTATATTGTCAAACAATATTCAATGATTTCATCACAAATCAAGATTATGGGCTTGATCATGTGCCTATAGAAATCAGGTGCAACACTGGCCTCAATGGAAAAGGCCATTCTACTCTGTGAGAGTCCAATGTTTACTTCCTTATATATGATGAATGCTATATATAAACTTTTAGGAAAATTCATTTTTATTTACCACATGCTACATTACAACCCACTTACCAGGTTTCCCACCGTAAGCACGCTGCTGAACTGTTCTGTCATTGGGTAGTGTTCCATGGCCATAAACAATGTGTTTAAAACAATGCAAATAGTAATAGCAAGATCAACAAATGGATCCATTACAATCAAATTGACTATATGTTTTACTTTTAACCATGGGCTCCAGCAGTCCCAGATTAAGAAAGTGTTTGCAAATCTGTACCAGCACGGTGGACATTTTTGTCTGGATTCTTCAAGTTCTGGGGAAAAAATGTATAATATTAACTTATAAAACCAACAATCTGTCTAACAGAACCACTAGAAGTTCTTAGTTTAAAATTTAAAAAAAATATGCAAAGGTTTATGTGTGGCTAATATATACTATATGAAAGAATTAGTCAAATGTGATTCATACACTAAATGCACACATTTCTAAATGAGTATATCCTTATAAGCATAATGATAGTGTTGTTTTACATTAGCTGTGTAGTTCATACATGTAGATTTGCTCCACTAAAACATATTCCCTATTACCGTAAACAGTATTGAACCATTACTTTTACATACGGTAATGTAAGGAATACTTTATCTGTAAATTCATCTCATTCTTTACTTAAATTACATCTCATTCTTTACAGATTGCAGTTTTGTGAGGTTCTCTGCCCTTCCCCATACCTTCTGCCTGCAATTTCCCCCTCCCAGCACTTTCTGGCAAGCCTTCACACCCCAGCCCACTTCTGGCATGCGTGTGGGCAGGCAGAGCAAGTTGCAGTGAGGTGGTGCCCATTTTTCTGGGCTCCCCCCCAATTGTCTGGGGTCCCTGGGCATGAGACAAACACAACCCTTTCCCCACTCAGCTTTAATAGGACAAGCTGTCTTCACATATACTTACAATAAATCTGTCAATTAAGAAGCAGATCTGTTATGAAAGGCTGTGTCAGGAATATTTGTTTCCTACTTTTCCTTACATTTGACATCATCATTAAGGTCAGATTTCCTGGAACCAAGTAGCTTCTAAGTATTGTTTGATTATAAGGAAGAACATCCAGTGTGAGAAAACAGACCTTGATGGGATGTTTGGGGCTGGGGCTGATGGAGATGAAGATGGAGTTACTCTAGTTTAAGTGAAAAGAAGCTAGCCTCATGAAAAGTGGCTCCCTCCTTTTCACTCCTCCTACCCCAAAAATGTCATGGCAATGTTTAGTAGAATTTGATTCTGAATGTTTGCACTGTGAAGGGCATCAGTAGGTAGTGAACAATTTCCAAAATTCTGTATAAACAATGGTAGCGACGATCTTCCTGCAGTAAGATATAACAGGTCGGTTGCATGGAATTACCAAATTTCTAATGGTTTAGCTTATCAGAACGCTGGTGGGGGAGGATTATTGTGAGGAATCAGGGCCTGCAGCAGAGTCAGTCTCCAGGTAATCTAATGAGCACACGTAGCCTGAAGTAGTCTGCCTAATTGACCATACCACATAATTAGTTGAAGGAGTCAACAGAACAACTCTGAAGCTAAGCAGCAATTTAGGAGCTGTTCAAAGCATTTGCTCCTGCCTGTGTTAGATTCCCCATCCCCTTCCAGGTAACCAAATTCTCACCCTTGGCTCTGGTTCCTGATTTTGGCTGTAAACCTTGGCTCTATCTCCTGGCTGCTGATCCTTGTCTCTGGCCTCTGGCCTCTGACTGACCTGGGTTGCAACTCCTGTCTACAGACACCTACTCTAACCACTAGCTCCAAATGCCCACATCCTAGTCACTGACAGTGAACCTGAACTAAGATGGACAATGGGCTTTCACAGAGAATGACTGGGAGGATAAGGAAGACTTGGTTTCCCTCACCATGTTCTAAAGACTGAAAAACCTCAGGTTTAAGGCTATGAAGGGACTATCAAGATTACCACCCTGAACTTTTAAGCAAGCGGCAGAGGTGTTTGGCTGGGTGGCTGGCTGGCTAGCTGAGTGAAGGGAACAGTACTCTATGGTTAGAGGAGAGAGTGATAAAAAGTGCTGTGAAGGGGGCAGCATGGTTGCTGACTCATCCCCTGGGAATGCATTATTTGAAAGGGGTCAGTGTGGTGCCTTGAGTTTTCATTTTTACATTATTATCTTTTGGGCACATAGGCACAAGTCCAGGTTGCATGCAAGGAAGGGTATGTTATGGAATCAGTTAATATCAATGCTGTATGCTGTGCAGGCTCATCAGCAGCCTCCAGATATAATTGTGGTGCATCTTGAGGAAAACAATTTAGGAATGCTTAAAGGGATGACACTAATGCTCAGAGCAAGGAAGGACTTGGGGCTGATCCTCCATTTTTTTCCAGGAGATGACATTATTTGATCAGACATACTGCAGCACGGGGTCTTGTGGGGAGCTGTGAGCCCCCAGGATGGATAAGGAAAAGAAGTATGTGAACAGGGAAGTGGCCAAATTACTTGGGACCACAGGAGGGGTAGTCATTTCACATACTGGCATAATATAAGGAGAAGCTGAGTTGTTTTGGGAGGATGGGGTTTATTTGTCCAACTTAAGTGATGTCATATTTTTAACAGAAATAAAAAATGGCATTAGCATATGTCTGGGAACCCAGCTGGGCATGGAAAGGAGGCAACCAAGCTAATTGCTGGCACCTCTGTGTGGCTGATAACACTGCAAGTATACCTCCATATGAAAGGTATACAATGACTGAATAAATGGTTTGGAAAAGGACTTAAAAAAAGGTGTTCAAAAAAGCAGGGGTTTTCAAAGCTGAGTCCCAGGCCTGCTTGGGCAAGCCACTGGTGGGCTGCTAGACACTTTGTTTATCTAAGTGTCTATAGGCACGGAGCCTCACAGCTCCCATTGGTTGCAGTTTGCCATATCCAGCCCCAGGGAGCTGCAGGAAGTGGCGTGGGCCGGGCCGCCCCTTCCCACAGCTCCCCTTGTATGGAAATGGCAAACCTCAGCCAATGGGAGCTGCGAGGCTCCGTGCCTATGGATGCTCAGATAAACAAAGCATCCTGTGACCCACTAGCAGTTTCCTCAGGTGGACCCGCAACCCAACTTTGAGAACCCCTGTATTAAATGAACTAATGGGGTGGTGGTGGTAGTTGGGGACACCTATAATTGATAGGGCAGGGAGCTAACCTGTCATTCTTATAGCCCAACTTAACCCTCCTAGGAGTAAGGTTCTAAAGCAATGGATTTGCTGGAGGGAGCTGGAAGGGAAAAGAGGGAGAACTGGTAAAACTCTCACAGGTAATTATGCAATAAACATGGGGTCACTTGCACTGTAAAGTGTTATCTGCTGGGTAGTCCCAGACATCTAATAATAAAGTTGAAGCCTGATTAAATTCATGTCAAATGTCTCCTATCCTTCTTTCAGCATAGTCAGACAATGGTGTGAGCTCAGATCTATCCGATGTTTCTGGCTGTCCTTGCTAGTAAGGAAAGAGGGGAAGAAAGGTAAACAGGGAGAGAGCCTTCACCTGAAGGAAGAGGTGAAAGAAGAGGTCCCATAGGAGAGAGCAGAACTGGGCCAGAATTTTGCATAATGGGCAGCACAAAGGCCCATCTACTCATAGTGCTTCATTTAGAGAAGTGGTGGGTAACCTGCAGCCTGCAGACCACATGTGGTCCACCAGGGTAAGCTGCTGGTGGGCCACAAGACATTTTATTTATATTGACTGTGAGCAGGCACAGCCCTCCACAGCTCCCAGTGACCGCAGTTCATTATTCCCAGCCAGTGGGAGCTGTAGGAAGTGGTGCAGGCCACAGGGACATGCTGGCTGCCACTTCCAACGGCTCCCATTGGCCAGGAATGGAGAACTGTGGCCAATGGGAGCTTGAGGGGCTGTGCCTGCAGACAATCAACGTCAACAAAGTATCTCATGGCCCACCAGCTGCATAGCCTGATTTAGAGATATTGGAAAATTTGTACACATTTCTTCTAATTGGTGAGTCAAATTTGTGTGGACTCCATTGATATCAAATCTAATAGAAAGGAAGACTCTGTTGTGATCTGAGATTTTAAAAAATGCATTAGACGTACTTTTGCAAGAGGTGAGGTAATGTATACCTTCATCTCTGATTATATTTAAGCTGGGATTGATGTGCTTCTCTGAGAAACGAGACTGTGACTTAGGAATTAATTTTAAAAA
Source organism: Pelochelys cantorii (assembly GCA_032595735.1). Lineage (NCBI taxonomy): Eukaryota > Metazoa > Chordata > Testudines > Trionychidae > Pelochelys > Pelochelys cantorii. The sequence continues at coordinate 38,055,031 of CM064332.1, forward strand.
TCTGTTGAAATTGTGACTTTTCACAAATGAATTTGAAAAGTACTTCGTAAATATTGTTTGTAAATTTTCTTTCAAGTCTGAGGTGAAGGACACATGTTATCATGGAAATTAAATAGACTGGGTCTGGCTTTTTAGAACTGCTGTTAAAAATTTTCCTATACATATTTATCAGTAATATTGTGCCCAAAACTATCATTATAAAACTTTAGAGCAAGTCAAAATGTTATGTTAATTGAATGAGGTTCTGGTATATTGAGTTTTCATCATGTTTCCAAATCACCTTTCATTTTTCTAGTTTTGCGAATAAATATTTTATAGAAAGGTATATGAGGTTTTTTACTTTTGTGTAAAATGCTATTTATATTATTGTCTGCACTTCTCTAATGTAACTCAAGAGAAATAGTGTATATATAGGGTTGGTAGGAGCCAACTGCTATCGTATAGGCAATTTTTAAACAAAAGACATCAATTGTTGTTGTTTCCTTTCCATAGTTGTCTGTCTGTCCTTGGGCTTTAAGATGTTTGGGCAAGGACCATGAATAGATCATCAGTGAGACTACCATAAACAAATTACTATTTTGTGAAGGTTTGCTTTAATCTCCTGGTGACCTGATGTTTTAGAACACTGATAACGCAGAACAGGATTTCCATCTTCTTAACTTCTGCCACTTCATCATAGATACTAGTGTAATAGAACAGTTTTTCTCCTATTGCAGTTAACAAAAAAAAAGGACCTAATTACAGTCATCTGCCCTGGCATAGCTGTTACCGTTCAGACCTGCTCTCCCTTTCAGTGGCTGCACTAAGAGAAATTTTCTTTCTTTCGCCTCACAGGAGAATATTTCCCTAACACTGTTCATTTTGTTTCTCCTGCTCTAGACTGGAGCCAATATATTAGCTAGCTACCTAGCTAGCTAGATAATTAATATTTTAGGAGGTTTAGGGTATATCAGGCTAAATGATTAAGAACATGGGATGGAAATATTCATTACCTACTTCCAGTGCCATACAGACTTCATCTGTCCAATTATACAACTACAAGTGAAATTATGTACATCTTCTATTAAGTGCAGCTAAAACAAATTCAGTGAAATGTGTGTAAAAATGTAATATGTCACATACCTTCCATTGTGTTTGTGAGTATGCTGGCTATACTCATTGCTCTTTGCCTTGCTGCAGAATCTTCCAACATTTCCATGGAAATTTGATAAGAACTCAGTCTTCTTTTTCTTATTTCTGTTTCTGTAGTGGTGCCCTGCAAATAAAATGCCAGTGAATTAAACCATCATTTTCAGCAATTTATTAACAACACACTATACAAATATTCTCATGGCAAGGTCAACTATGAACAGCTTCTTATCCAATGTATTAGACTTTCCTTACATACTGCAAATTTCTGTCTCTGCCAAGATTATCTTTGCTCTTTTCCTAGATGTCTTCCCAACAAGCAGTTAGCTAATTGAAAGTGGATACATGCAAATACATGCTGTGTGGTTAAATAGAGGAGAACGAGATTTTTGGTTCCAAGCAGAGATTCAGGTTCTCTCATTTAAATGGTTGCTTGATTTCTTAAGCAACTTGCAAGGTGACTCTCAATTTGGGAAGCAAATTGCCAAGCAGTGCTGGAAAATTTGAGGCCAATGTCTAATTTAAATGAATGCTGAGTAAACTAAAATTTGCTGCCAGATATCTTTTTTCTCCCACTGAAGTTGTTGGGTTTTTGCCATTGACTCTAATGGATATAGGATTTCACCTCTTGTCTTGTTAGTTCTACGTGTTTGCAAGTACTGTACTTTTGCTAGTTATTGGTTGAAGGAAGTTTATTTCTATCTCTTTTGTTGGGACAAAACTTCGATCCAGATGGAAACATTAAGTTAAGATATTCTTCTCTCCCATTGAAGACCATACATAAAGGGAGAGCAGAACACCTGAGTTGAGTTCTGCCATATGCATGCAAAAGGAGATTTCCCCCTCTTGTTATGCGTTAAAAGAATTACAAGAGATAGATGAATTTATAGCTGTAGAAATACCTCAACTATTTCAAACTTGCTTATATGACAGTGAAGTTAATGGTTTATCTGTGATCACCTCGAGGAGAAGTTGTCCTGTAGGTGACGTGAGAGCTGGAGGTCCTCCAACCAAAGAAACCACCCCATTGCAATCTACAGTGCTGTGCAGCTTCCCATTTGGTGGAAGTGCTGGTACCATCCTGGATGACATACTGGCTTGACTAATATTACTGTTGCGCCTTTCGCCATGTCTGTTTGGAGCAAAGAGAGAATCTCTTCTGCTCTCATTGTCTTCAAGAGTGCTGTGTTCATCATCGGCAAAGTCATTTTCTGATCCTATATCCTTTGCTCGACCTCTGAAGCTGAAAATGCTTGTTCTGCTGTTGCGCCTCGGGGAAAACAGGGAACCACGAATGCTCAGCAAAGACTGTAGGAAAGCCCCACCCCACAAAGAACAGCATTAGTAAATGAACCACTTAAAAAAATGCTTTGTTTTCTCATGGAAAGCAATTGCCATGCTCTAAAGAACGTATATTTAATAGTTTTTAAGAACCAATGGTGTGCTCACAGGGCCACATTGTCTAGTAGGTGGGGCGGGAGGAAGCATTTCTGAAGTGTTATCAAGCTGCAGTGAGAGAGAGGTGCAGGGAATGCTGTCCTCCTACTGGCATGAGAGTGCTTGGTGGGGGAAGGGAAGGAAGGTTTAGCAATTAGGAGCAATGGAACGAAGAAAAGGGACTAAGATGGTGTCCACTATTTTCTGGGTACTCAGGAGAAGCATGCTTCCCTGCTACACTCTGGATGTCTGTGTGCTCTACTTTTTTTTTTCTCCCACAAGATAGCACAGATAAAGGATCTTTGCAGAGTTTTCTTTCTATTCCTTGTGGGAAACAGGGACTCTAAATCACAAGGCTCATGACTCTCTGAATGTCACTCTGTTTGCCTGAGGGATGAATTCTCGTGATCATTGCTAAAGGCAGTCTGGGTAAGCCTAAGGCCTACATAAGTCTGTAGTCTTCACCAGTAGGTCCCGTGAGCAGCACTCTCAAACTACCACCCTGTGAAAAGTTTGAAGAAGACGTACTGGAGACTTCATTACCACATTCCCACCCTTACCATGCTGTGCTTAGATGGTTGTGGAGCCCTCACAGAGTGCACAGAGTTCTAAAGGTGGTTTTTACATATAGTTAAAATACTTATAAAATAGTTTAAGGGCAATGAAGTATAGTGCTGTTCTTAAATGGGAATGTGGGATTACAAAAGGAACTTACATGAGTGTGTAAGAATAGGATTGGGCTCAAAGCAAGTATATAACAGATCAACAGTTTTCTGAAGATGCCCTTTTACCACTGAGAAAAAGAAAATCAATCTTTGTTGGCAATTCTTCTGTTTAATTACAGTATAAGAAACTGCTTAATGGAATCTTTGTCTTCCTTTCTGCATATTTCATCTACAATATTCATGACTAAATAAAACTAGTAACAGTCCTGGAGAAAATAAACCCTGCATTAAACTTTCTTCAGTCTTCCCCTTCTATTAGTGTTCACATCCTGGTATATTAAAAACTTGATTTTGATATGGGGCCTCGATTTAGCCATCATTTTTCCATGCGTAAAATAATAGCATTTACATTCAGAGTGCATGATATTGATAAATATCTAAGGTCCGGGAGCCAGATCCAGCCCCTAGCTTACCTGGATCTGGCCCCCAAGGCTGGGGAATCCCCCCTCCCCAGCATTGGGGAGCCTGTGCTGATGCTCCAGCCCCACAACCCTCATGGGGCTGGAGCACCAGTGCTGGCTCCTCACTGCAGTGGAGGAGCCCCAAGCCTCACAGGCCAGAGCCAGGCAAGCCAGAGCCTGATCCAACCCACACGGTCTGCCTGGCAGGAGGGAGGAAGCCTAGGGGAGCCTCCAAAATTTACTAGCTCGAGTCCCCTCTATGCTCTGGTGTGTGAAGGAAATGTAGGGGAATGTCTTTCTACTTCTCAGTTGGGGTCCATGTCTGTGAGGGTGGGGTTTTTTTTTTTTTTGGTGTGGCCCCTCCGACTGATTTTTCTGTGGGTCAGTGGCTCCTGACCCAAAAATGGTTTCCCATCTCTGCTGTAATTGCAGCTCTGGGAATCTGTGGGCTGTGCTTGAACTGACAGCAGGAAGGCTCACTGGCTTGTGTGCTCAATGCTTCGCTCCTGCATTCAGGAGGAAAAAGTCGGCAGGAAAATGTGATGGAGACAGGAGCCAGCCCTTCAGAGAGCTTGAGGGAAGTAGACTGGGACAAGGAGACTGAGAGGTAGAGCTAGAAACTGGAAACAGAGGTTGATGGGGGATGGGATAGAGAAGGTGAGAAGAGGTGTAAATGCAGTGGTGGTGGTGGAAAGGCTGGGACTGACTGGGTAAGATGACTGGGATTGAATGCTGGGGAGGGAATGTTGAATGTGGGGGGAACTGGGAGATGGGGGAGGGGATGGTGACTAAGATTGCATCCACTATAAAAGATTTTCATTTCTGTATGTTTTTTAAAGTATGCCAAGTTTTCTGATTATTATGTGTGTGTGTGCCCCAGTTTTTAGTAAGTTATAGCAATCAAATGAGGTATACTTTTTGACACATTTTGATCTTTCTTGGCAATTATATTTAATTCTGTATTTTTATAACTTAATTATACATAATTTATATTCTGTTGTTACACATTAGTACTCTATATAGCTATGTATCTATTAAAATTAAGTGTTATAGTTATTTACTTGGTAGCACCATCATTTATATATTTGTATTTTGAGCCTTAAATTGTGCTCTAAGAGCGTAACTCCATAAATTCACAGTCAGAATGAAAGAGCTGGGTCCTTCTCAGCACACACACTCAAAAGACACATCTAAAAGAAACAGACCTCTCACTCCAAATCTCTAGCACTTGCTGTGCACATGGGTCATGTTGTATAAAAAAGCCTCCGCCTGAGCTTACTTGATTTATATACATGGATTTTCTAAAGCTACACCAAACTGTAAGGTCTAAGGTTTTAAACTGCAACTCATTGTGATCTTTGTCAAACTTTGTAATCTGTGTAACTCTCAGAAACTTACTGTAAGCTGCAACTTTGTAATCTTTGTAACTCGCAGACACCTTGCTTGTAACTTTCCCTAAGCTGCATTCTCCCCTGAGTGAATAGAGAAAGTGTGAGAGTGTGTTTGAAGAAGGTTTGGAACAATGGAGCACATTTCAATGAGTCATCACAGTCTGGGCATGCTCCTTGCTGGATAAAGAGAAGTCTGTGCATGCTCCCTGATGACGAGGTGAATGAGTCACAGGAGCCATTCAGACACAATATAAGGAGAGGGAGCACATGTGAGGCTCTCTTTTTTTCTTCCCCTTGCTCCTGAGAAGCTCCTCTCCAGTGTCTCTCCTCCTGACCAGCTTCCCCAGCCATGATGAGCAGACAGATCCTCCAGGATCCACATGCCTTGGCTCCTTCTGCAACCCATATGCCTGTGCAAGAGTGAGTGCCTCAGGGCAGGAATGAATGGGTGTGAATGAGTGAATGAATGGAGGGGTGTGTGCTTGCTTGCTTGTGTGTGTGTGTGTGAGAGAGAGAGAGAGCTCTATCTTCTTTAGTTTAAATCTTTGGTGGCTGTTCTCCCCTCTTTGTTTTACCTAGGGGAAAAAACCCATACTAGTGTAACCCTGGGTGGTCTCCAGTGAGAATATTTTTGGGGTAACAGGACATACCGGATACAGGAGCTGACCCAGCTCCCACAGAAATGAATGAGAACTCCCAAGGGGAGCCAGAGCAGATCCATTGTGAATACGGTGCAAGAGGAGAGTGGTGAATGAAGACTGCTGCTCTCCAGCCTTATGCACACACAGAGAGTCTTGAGCCAGTTGATCAGAGCAGCACACAGCACCATGTTTTCTCTCCTCTTTCAGCCCTGTTCATCATGTTAACCGTCACTACTCACACTATAATGTACAATCATTAGGGAGCTGACTATGTGACACAGAGCCTTTCCTACCCAGACTCTGGCTCCTTTCCTTGCACAACAGACAGATAGCATTTCCATTGCATTTTGGCCATTCCCTGGATATATAGAGGGGCAAGTTTTGCCCCACGGTACTGATATTGCTTCACAAAGGGTATGTCTACACTACAGCATTATTTCAAAATATCTAATTTTGAAATAGTTATTTCAAAATAGCTTGTTTTGAAATAACACGTCTACACACAAAATGCATTTCAAAATAGCTTTTTGCTATTTTGAAACAGCACATCCACACTGAGTGGACACTGAATCACATTTAAGGCTGGCCGGAACCAGGTCCGGCAGGGCATCAGGTCAGGAATTACTTTGTGTGGCTGCTGCCTGAGGCTATCTGAGGCCTGTGCTTAAAGGGACTCCCCTGGACAGCCGGTTCTCAGGTTTCCCTGCTTGCTTGCCTACCTTGGTGAGGGACAGCAAAGCATTTTGTCTCTGCGTGCTCTGATTGCCCTCACTCGGGAAACTACAGCACTCTGCAACATGGAGCCAGAGCCGCCCCTGTGCACTCTAGTGCTTCTCGTGGACACGTTGCTGCGAGCCTGGCTGCACTTTCTGCAGGCTGCCATCCGGGAGGTCCATTGGGGGGCTGTCAGTATTCAGGAGACCCTGCGGGAAAGCTTCCACCCTGAGGAGCACTAAGAGCCTCCCTGGTCTGCCCCACTGCGGGCTTGCACCTCATTCCTCCCTCACATCCTTCTACTTACTCCTCCCTAACCCCCCTTCCTGACGTCAAATAAAATATACATATTTTCGTGAACACAAACTCTCTTTATTTAACAAAACGAGGGCAGGGGGAATGAAACTCTGGTGAGACTGGGGAAAGGAGGCAGGAGAGGGGAAGAGAGGGTGGGAGAGGGGAGGGGGAAACCTGGGAGGAGGGAGCTGGAAGGGGGAAGCAAGGGGAAGAAGGGGGAGGGGAAGCTCAGGGCTCAGGGTTGGGGGTCTCACTGGATCAACTTAATTTTCATTTGAATCTGCTCCTGGGTTCGCATGTGGCCTTTGGTGGCCAAGCTGGCAGCTATCCTGCCATAGACAGCCGCATTCCTCCATCTAGTGCGGAGATCAAGGATGTTGGGGGCATCCCCTCCCAAACCTGAATAAGGTCCATGATCTCCACCCTGGACCAGGAAGGTGCCTGCCTTCTCTGGACCCTGGCAGGCTCCTGGGAGCTGGCAGACTGTTCCTGGGGAGCGGTGGAGGGCTGGCTGCCAGTGGCTTGCTGGCTCATGTTCTGGGGCCACTGGGTCAGGGGCAGTGACTGCTGGCTCTGGGCTGACAGGCTTGGAGCTGGCACAGGCACTGTGGCCAGAGTCTACCCTTTTAAGGGCTCCGGGGGGGGGGGGAGGGAAAGGAGTGTGCTTGGTTGAGGCCAGAGTGGCCACCAGTGTACCCTGGGAAGGCTGGAGGCCCCCTATTTCAAAATAAGTGTCTATATAGCACTTATTTCGAAATAGCAATTTTGAAATTGGCGTTATTCCTCGTGGAATGAAGTTTGCCAATTTCGAAATAAGCACGCCGCTATTTCGATTTAATTTTGAAATAACAGAATGGCTGTGTAGACACTAGGATAGTTATTTCGAAATAACTTTGCTGTGTAGACATACTCAAACAGTGATCAAGTTAGCGAATACAGTTGGTGATTTGATACTCTTTAGATTACTGGCTCAGGTGACAAGTTCAGTGATGAAAAATTTTACTTTAAGTGGTTGTTTTTCTAATATTTTATTCCGGCTTGTATAAGTCATGTCTTTTTTAATATAAACCATTTCCCTTTTTTACTCTACTTTTCCCTTATTTAATCTAAACCCTAAAACATACAAAGTTTGTTTCTACTTGATGAGATTTAATTTTTCATTCTATAAGATGAATTAACATTTAGTTCGATGTTATGGAAAGTATATAAAGTGCCTTGAGATTTTCAAATTTGTTAAGTTTCTATGATAGTTTCAGTAGTTCTTGCTGATTAGGGACTTGGAGATAAAAGCCACAAAGGCTTTCGGCGAGGTAAAGAAAATATGGCCATGTCTACACTAGGAAATTATTTCGAAATAACTTATTTTGAAATAAAAACTCCTGAAATAACTATTTCAAAATAGCATGCCCACACTATAGGGAAGCCTTGAAATGAGTATGAGGCAGGCTCCCTTAATGTGGATATGCTACCTGGACTTAGAGCCCCAGGAAGCACTGGGGAGTAATTACTTTGAATGACTCTGGGGAATAGTTATTTTGAAATAGCAGCAGTGGAACTTCCCCACTGACACTATTTTGAAATAACTGTTTCAAAATACCCATTATTTCTCGTGGAAAGCAGGAGTTATTTCGAAATAACCAGCCCCTTATTTCGAAATAAGGTTGATAGTGTGGACACTCCGCTTGTTATTTCAAAATAAGGGGAGTTATTTCGAAATAACTCCCTAGTGTAGACCATGGACTTATCCAGGCCCATGATATTTTACTGTTAGATCATAAATCCACGTCAAGTTATTGTGTTCTCCATACAGTCTTTGTCCTAGAATACACAAAAGATTTGCAGGGCATGAGGTTAACTAGAGGAGGGCAAGTGATTTAGTAATTAAAGCACAGGGCTGAAACTGGGACTCAGAAGTTCATGCTTCTATGGGCTCTGTCACTGACTCATCTGTGTGACTTAAATACATCAGTTAGGATCTGTGAAACAAAGATGATGAAGTAATATTGAATTCAGAGGGATAGTATCAGGTTTAATGCATGATTATAAAGCCCTTTCAGCTCTCTAGCTGATAGGCACCATATGGGCCTGTTCCAATGCCCATTGCAATTAATGGTAAGACTCTCACTGACTGCAATAAGCTTTGGAACAGACCCAAAGTATGTAAGTTCAAGGTATTATTATGATATCAAAGCAAATTATACATACCCAAGAATTTTTATGTCTGGCTACTAAATGGGCACCTAAATGCATACAGCATCCAAGAATTTGAATTGGGTTATATAAGCAAAGTTGTCCCAGTATAATATAGTGTAGACTTAGGACCAGGGGCAGCCCGTGAGTATAGGCAGACTTGGCGGTCGCCTAGGGCGCTGCCTTCAACAGGGTGCCCGGGGCGCCCGATGATGACGTCATGGGGTGCCCAGAGCACCCAATGATTACGTCACGGCCATTGATGGCAGGCGGGGGTGCTGATCGTGCATTCCGCCTGGGGCGCCAGCTGCCACAGCCGGCATTGGGCCGCTCCTGCTTAGGACTTTTCTATGTAGGGAAGTTAGTGCAGGATGTGAATCTACAGTGCACTAGCTTGACACACAGTAACTCGCTGTGTGATATGCTGTGGCACATTAAGTCCATAGTGCATTTTGGCACCCTACTGTTTCAAACATGAAAGCACACTGTGGAACTTTTAGCATGCCATTGTAGGGTCCACACAGCGAGTTAGTACACATCAAGATAGTGGACTATAGAATCATATCCTGGCTTGCCATCTGCTAACTTGCCATGAAGACAAGTCTTTGTTGTGATGGAATATTATGATGCTCTCATATAGAATGAATTAATTTAAAATTAATAGTATGTCTGAATTACTTATTGGTATAAGCTTAAATGGAGGGAGAGAGCCGGGGCTGGGCCAGCCTCGGCTTGGCAGCCGGAGGGGAGGGGGCTGGCCAGGACTTCCTCAGGCTGGCCCTCCCTGGCAGCTGGGAGGAGAGCAGGGGCTGTCTACCACCAGAGAGAGGGGGGTTGGCAAGCGTAGCAAGCAGAAGGCACAGCCTCCTAATACATTTTTTGATACAGTCATAGCCTTCTACCAGTAGCATTGCTGGATATTTCCTTGGTAACAGATCATGGCAGTAGAAGAACACAGATTACATAGTAAGAGCACTGTACCTGGTGGGGGGAAGTGAATCTCTTTTCATATGTCAGTCGACTTGCTTCCACAGAGAATCTGAAACTTTTCCGTCTGATACTGTCTTCTGATTCAGATTTGGGGAACTTTTCCACATCTCCCTTGTCCTCTGCCTCAGACAGTTCCTTCTGTCTTCTTTTCTTCCTTCTGTTTCTCCTTTCTTTAGCACTCTTTGAGCTCAACTTTGATGCTTCAGAGGAACTTTCCAAGAGCTCCCCTAATCCCCCTACTCCACTCAAATCTCTTGATGCAACTGACGCTGCTGCTACTGCTGCTGTTGCCTGTGGGTTTACAAGGTATATTTTTAGTTTGCAGATTGCCAATAATTTTATGTAATTGTATTAATTTTTATTATTATCCATATATTCAGTTGCAACTTGTGAGCAATATGTCAATGGAGCAGACATTTTCAGAAAATAAATGTAATGGCGACCCATATTTGGGTCCCGACCCATAGGTTGGGAAACCCTGCTCTATATAATAGGGAACTAAATAGTTCTCTAAACAAGGTTTGTCTCCAGATATCTTTCAATTTAATTAATCTCCTTATGCTTTCAGCTATTGCCTGAAACCTTATCTTATTCACCTGCTAGCCTATAGGATATTTTTTTAACTTCGTAACTGCATTTTTAAATATAATATATGAAAAATACTAGAAAAAGCAAAGTCTGTATTAAATGTTAATACACTCAGTGGCTAAATTTTTGAACAATTATATATCAGTGGCAATAAATATTAATACTAAATGTGTGTGTTTGTTAAAGAGAGGTCATAGGTAGTACAGAAATTTTTCTTTTAAAGTTAAAGATAGGGGCATGATTGTCCATTGCCTTGCACCTTATGGTATCATTTATGTCTGATCAAAGTACGTATAAAATAATATGAGCATAAATTACTTGAGCATTCTAATTTTCTAGCATTTTATATGAACACTGAACTGATGTAAACGATTACACTAGTTGAAAGGCAGTGTAAATGCAAGCCCAGAAATTACATGGTGGTTTACAAAATTGGGTTCTCACATCCAAAACCTTTGTCAGACAATTTGTCTTTGGATAATAAAACCTCACACAACAAATACATAATAAAATTACATTTGCTTATAATATTATTTATGATACATCTGCTTTTCCCAGTAAACAAGGTTGTTATAAAAGATTATCTAAGAAGAAATTCCTTTCATTACCCCTCTATTACTTAAATGATTTATACCCTTTTCCAAGTCCCCAATTGACTTCACAGTGGTTGCAAATAGGTACTTGCTTATGTATTTTGCTTAATGGAGGCCAGTATCCTAGTACTAATACTTGTCTTTCAGTCTTTTGAGTTCCAAATGTTTGGGAGGGATTATTAAAGAGAGCAGCTCTGAACATCATCTTGCAGGTTATAAATCTGAAGCAACAGACTTTTTCACAATATTCATCAGATCTATAACCTTATGGTGTTATAAATATAATGCATTGTAATTTTCCATTATAGCCAAGTTTCTGTAACATTGCAACAAATCTTTTAGCTGTAGAATCACATGGTGAACTTAGTAACATTGATTTACTGCACTGTTAACTCAGGGTTATTTTTTTGTTATTTTGTTAGTAAGATTATAAATTGTTTCACTTTAATAAACTTTAAAGGCTGAGTCTAGACTGGCATGATTTTGCGCAAAAGCGGCCGCTTTTGCGCAAAAACTTGCCAGCTGTCTACACTGGCTGCTTGAATTTGCGCAAGAACACTGACGTTCTAATGTAAGAAATCAGTGCTTCTTGCGCAAATACTTTGACGCTCCCTGTGACGTAGTGTGGGTACCTTGCTGGTTGCTATGCTGGGCAGTGGGTTGTCAGTGACCTCCACTGGCTGCTGTCTGCAGCACGGCCCAGCAGGGCAGAGGATGAGTCATTATGCAAGGGGGCGTCAGACAGGTATCTCCCATGGAGCGGAACAATGGAGCGGAACAATGGAAAGGAAGGGGGCGAGGCCAGACCTGGCTGGGGGCAAGGCTGGAAGGGAGTGGGTTTTGGTTGGGCTGTCTGGGATCATGGAGGAGACAGTCTAGGGCCGAGAGGGGCTGGAATTTAGGGGCCCAGCATCCCCCATCTCAAGGGGGGCTGAGGCATCCTAGGCCCGGTTCCTGTAACCAGATGACATCTGTGCTGTGCTGTATCCTGGAGAAGCAATAAACTCCCTCTATTCTACTGGCTGGTGGAGTCTGTCCGTGCCATTACGGGGGTGCAGGAGTAGGGGGACCCCGACGCGCCGCCACACTCCCGTTCAGGCAAAAGTCCTTTTGCACAAAAGGGCCAGTGTAGACAGCTCAGATTTGTTTTGTGCAAGAAAGCCCTGATCGCCATTTTTGCGATCGGGGCTTTCTTGTGCAAAACCGCGTCTAGATTGGCACGGACGCTTTTCCGCAAAAAGCCAGACGAATATCCAGAAGCCATCTACTTCAAGACAGACCCAGGAAAACCAACAATAGAATACCCCTTGTCATCACCTCTAGCCCCCAACTTCAACCCGTCCAACGCATTATCAATAAACTACAACCTATACTGGAACAGGATACTACTCTCCGAGAGGCTCTAGGAGACAGACCCATAGTCTCCTATAGACAACCACCTAAACTCAGGATGATTCTTACCAACAACCACAGGACATATCACACTAATACCAACCCTGGAACTTTCCCTTGCAACAAACCCCGGTGCCAGCTTTGTCCACATATTTACTCTGCTGACACCATTGTTGGACCTAACCATGCCAGTTACAAGATCAAGGACACATATTCCTGTTCATCCAGAAATATAATTTATGCCATCATGTGCCTAAAGTGTCCGTCTGCTACGTACATTGGACAAACGTCTCAGACACTTCGCCAAAGAATCAATGCACACAAAACAGACATAAGACTCTCTCAGGGTATGTCTACACTACCTCCCTAGTTCGAACTAGGGTGGTTAATGTAGGCATTCGAAGTTGCAAATGAAGCCCGGGATTTAAATATCCTGGGCTTCATTTGCATCTTGCCGGGCGGGCGCCATTTTTAAATCCCCTTAGGTCGAACTCCGTGCCCGTGGCTAAACGCGGCACGGAGTAGGTAGTTCGAATTAGGATCTCTAATTCGAACTACCAGTACACCTCGTTCCACGAGGAGTAACGGTAGTTCGAATTAGAGATCCTAATTCGAACTACCTACTCCGTGCCACGTGTAGCCGCGGGCACGGAGTTCGACCTAAGGGGATCTAAAAATGGCGCCCGTCCGGCAAGATGCAAATGAAGCCCGGGATATTTAAATCCCGGGCTTCATTTGCAACTTCGAATGCCTACATTAACCACCCTAGTTTGAACTAGGGTGGTAGCGTAGACATACCCTCACAGAGAGAAAGCTGTTGCTTGCCATTTCAGCCAGACTGATCATTCCCTCAATGACCTTAAAACATGCATACTGCTTCAAAGAGACTTTGTCTCCAGACTTCAACGTGAAGCTTCAGAATTGTCATTCATGCTTAAATTTGACACTTTATGTATGGGTTTAAACAAAGACTCTAATTATCTCACCATTACAAAGATAGCTTCCCCAATTATCACCCCTAATGTCATTACCTCACAGAAACTAACCTTCCCCCCTCACTCCCACTCTGTTCTAAAATTTGATTTGTCAATTTCACATGCGTTCATTTTTTTGATTGTATCACATTGGCATATATGGTTGTGCCGATTTTCTTCCACATATTGATCTGAGGAAGTGGGTCTGGCCCACGAAAGCTCATCACCTATAAACCATCTTGTTAGTCTTTAAAGTGCTACATAGTTCTGTCTTTTGTTTCGTGCCAATCTAGATGCTCTTTTCTACAAATGCTTTTAGCGGAAAAACTTTTCCGTTAAAAGCATTTGCGCAAAATCATGCCAGTCTAGATGTAGCCTAAGAGATAAAAAAGACTTATCATTTTTCAGTTCATTGTTAAGTATATTTAAGTTTATTACTCATGATCATTTCTGTGTGTAACTTATAATTTTAGACATAAGAAACAGACTAAAAGTACATTTTCTTGGCAAAAAATACCTGAGCTTCTTCTTGTTGCTTTTTTAGCTGTTCAAGCATCTGCTGAAATTCTGCCTCTTTCTGCTCTGCTTCTTCCAGGGTTGCTTGATTCTGCTCTTCATAGGCCATGGCAACCACAGCCAGGATCAAATTCACCAGATAGAAAGATCCCAAAAAAATCACCAGAACAAAAAATATCATGTATGTTTTTCCAGCAGCACGTAGTGTCTGGGGGGAAAACATATCCATAGAAATGTGTAGTGTCACTGCTAGTCTTGACAGTATGTTAGTGATGCAATTCATGCTCTGATAAGTAGTTGTTTAAAGGGTTTTGTCACAACTGAATATACCTATTCATGCAGTTTTACCATATCAAATGATATTTAGCATTTGATTCACACAAAGTTCTTACCAGCTGATAAAGGTTCTCCCAGAAGTCCTGAGTCATTAGCCGAAAGAGTGACAAGAATGCCCAACTGAATGTGTCAAAGCTTGTGTAGCCATAATTGGGGTTTCTACCAGCTTTCACACACATATATCCTTCTGGACACTGACTGTGTGAAGACAGAATACGAGGTGTTATAGTTAACTTTCAGTCCACTCTGATTCTGTGTTATGTTTCATAAGAAAATGCATTAATTTGACATATCATGTATTATTTTTGGACAGTTGCTCTTCAGGAAACTGATGTTAATTAAAATTTTAGGTTTTAAAACAATTGCATAAGGCTCCCCAAAACTCAGCTAAGATGAAAAATATAAGATAAAATGCCCCTTTAATTTGTTTTTGTTGCTAAATCTTGTTTTCCTTAATGACAACACGTCAAGTTATTTAGTTCATATTTCAACAGCCACATTTTTCAACAATCATCCCCATCCAAACTAGTAATTCCCAGACAAAAACACTTGCTGAAATGGAGATTGTAAATAAAACAGGACAAATATCTGATTTTTTCTTCACTGGTAGATCTGGAAAAAAACCTGTGTTGGGTCAAGCCAAATCTAAAAACGGTACGTTGAAAAAATCTATTTCAGGTTGAATGACACAGGGTTAGTAGGCCAGTGGCACTCATCTGGGTTATGAAAGACCCAGAATGAATTTCTCTGCCTCCGGGATATGAAAAAGTAATTTGTACTTGAGTCTTCCACATCACAGGGCTCTCTTTCTCTTTTGTTTGAGCAATTCCATTTTGTATAAATAATGAGGGTTGCCAGCTTCGGTTGGATAAATTCCTGGAGGTTTCATCTCATGACATTATCTTTAATTAAAGATTAATGATTAATTCCTGGAGACTCCAGGACAAATCCTGGAGGGTTGGCAACCCTATAAACAATTAATTAGCATAGCAACTTGAACTTGGATCTCCTACATCATTTATGAGTGCTCTAACCATCAGGCAATAAAGTCAATCCCATGCTCTTTCCAAGGCCTAATTAGGTCTGACTGTAAATTATCACTATGACAGTATGTCAGGAAACAAGAGTAAGAATGTAAGAATGTGTAATCCCCTTACTAAAGGTACCTCTGCTTATTCTCTGGGAAGATCTTGTGTGCTGCAGTCTAGCCCCAGAGACTACAATTCCCATGAGCCCTGGAGGAAACCAGGAAGGAAGTGACTTTTGTTTTGGAGATCTGAGTCTCTCCGTGTGTGAAGGAAGACTCAGCAGTCTATGGACTCTTCCCTCTGTTTTTGGAGCAGAAAGGGAGCCAGGCTGCTGTGGAGGAGTTTGATCCAGTTCAGGAGCTGTTATGTTGCAGTTACAGACTGGGACAGTGAGCCTTTGGAACTGGGATCTAGCAGGCTGCTTCTGATTGCCCTATAGGGGAGGCCCTTTGGCTGTACTTATGGCTAGAAGCTACTCTGCATCCAGCACACAGAAGGAGACTGTGAGTAACGGGGCATCTTTGGGAAAATGCTGCCTGGGACGGACCTCAGAGATACAGACTAACTCTGGGTTCAAAGAGAGGCAGAGAGGCCAATCCAGTGAACCAGAGCTGCTGCTTAGCTTGGACCCACATACACACTACCAACAGAGAATCTCCATTACAGCTGCAGTTCTTCAAGCGCACCCACACAAGCAAGAGTCTGGGCCTCTGAGTCCAGGGGTGTACACACTCTGGGGTGGGATAAATATTGGCAGTGCGAATGGCAGCTAGATAAGTTCCTTTTACTTCTCTGTACTTTGTTAATTGATGTTATTCACTGTTAATTTGTTAAATCCTGTTTCTTTAAGTTAAGTAAAGGTTGTTCATTCTAATGCAGTCTATTAGATGTATATTATTTATGATTTGTAATTGTTGTTCTGGAGTTAGATCCAGTTCATTGCTGGAATAAATTTATTCCTGGAGGTTCCCAAGGCACACCAGTAAGTGTGTACAAGGCCAACCAGGTGGAGGCACCGCCATTGTACATTCTTTATGAGCAAGGGACTGCAGCAAGGGGGTGGATAGGTTTTCCCCAACCAAACAACATCACCACTGGGGTACTCAGGATCTCCTTTTATGTCAAGACCATCAGGCGCCCAGGTACACCTGTGAGTGTGACCTGCTCCCGAGTAACCCAGGGAGGAAAAAGGGGGTTACAAATGTAATTTGTGGGATGCAAATTCATATGCCTAGTAAGTGCACTAACCAAAAGTTATACTGAAGATTATAGCCTCAGCTTTCTTTCTTTAGTTAGTTAGTTCAAGTTGTAAATAGACAGTAATTAGAACAATATCATTAGACACAAGTGGTTCTAAGTCAGGAAATCCATAGCTAAGATTATGAAACAAATATTTTCTATAAATTGTTTCACTCTACACATTTAGATTCTGGAGCTTAATTGGCAAGTAAAAACCTTCAACTCTACCCATTTGACTGGCCAGGTTTGCCACTCTGCAAGATCTGTTTCTGATATCTTGTGTTGAATTAACCAGCCAGACTTCCAAAACATATACAAATGCTGTAGCTCGTGTTCAGGGGAAAAAAATTTAACTTCTAGGCCAATCTGAACCAATCTAATTTGATTCCTAAGAATAAGATTAAACTGGAGTTTGGAGTGCCATGTAGCTGTTTTCCCTGAGGCAAATGCATCTGAAAGAAATTGAGACACAGAGACACAATTCCTCCCCAAGCTCCAGGGTTGAATAATTTACTACACCTTTCTTATAATATAGCATATTGTACCCATGCATTCGGCCCAGTTCTGCTGGCTGGTGTATGAAGGAGCTTCTTTATGAATGAGGAGTATCAGACATACAACTTCCACTGTTCTCTCAAAGCCTGACTCCAAAATCCAAAAAGGTC
This sequence comes from Pelochelys cantorii, assembly GCA_032595735.1. Classification (NCBI taxonomy): domain Eukaryota; kingdom Metazoa; phylum Chordata; order Testudines; family Trionychidae; genus Pelochelys; species Pelochelys cantorii. Next base: position 38,072,276 of record CM064332.1, read on the forward strand.
CTAGGTGACTGCTTAGGAGATGAGTTCTCCCTCTTATCTCCTTGTGCAGTCAAGCAGGATCAAAATGCAGCAAAGCCCTAGATGATGAAGCACAAACTTTGTACAGAACTTGTTTTTTTGGTAGAAGTTCACACACAAAATAGTTGCAGCAGAAAGGATTTTTGGGAAAGTTAAGCAGGAGTCAGGATCAGAGTTGAAATGGAAGTAAGGAACATCCTTGAAATATGCACTCACTACTGTTCCTTCATAATATTTTGTATTTTCTCCTTCTTGACTTTATTCTTCTCAGTTCTCTAAAAGACCTATACCAAAGTGGATTTTTTTATCATTAACACTAACATCACTTTTCAAGCAGGCAGGAACAAATGTTGATCGTGAGTACTTTGTATGACCAGAGATTAGACTACCTTGACCCAGAGCAGTTGAGTCAGCTCCTGTGGTAACGTAAGTCCAAAATCAATCATCTAATGTCAAATTACTAGAACTTTTCCAATGTTACAAAATACGGAGTCATAAATATTCTGGTTAAGTTAGATGCCTGATTTTATTTTGGGTTTCATCTCCAGTTGCTGCATCCTGTTTTGACAAAGCACTACAGAGTATTTTTGAAAGTGTCTTACCCTGCATCAGAGCTATTACCACAAAGTAGGGCATCTCTTTGTCCTTCCAAAACGTAAAAATGAGCTGTTTAGAAATAATTTTTAAAAGTATGTGAATAAACCAAAGAAATATTGAATAAAAAAACTAGGTAATACAATCAAATAAAAAGAATGCATAATCAAGTCAAAATGCTTAGATGCTGAGTGCCCCCCGCCCCAGTTTATGAAGGAATTTTTCTTTTTATTATGTCTGAATTACTTTTGACCACACTAAATCAATATACATTTTGGCCTTGGAAAAGGTTCAGAAAAGGGCAA